>VZTH01013403.1:0-33185 GCA_013397815.1 Aleadryas rufinucha
TCAGGCATCACGTTCATCCCAGAGCACAGGGATGGGGGAGGCCTGTTCCCAACTCCAGTGACTGCTGCAGCCCACCCCAGCTTGGGGGGCTGAGGACGATGGATGGGGTCTCCTGTCAGGAGTTGTTGTCTGAACTCACCATCCCCAAGCAGAGCATAAAAAAACCCCCTTTCCATCCTGCTGACACAGAGGGTTTTGTGAATCAGAGCCCTGCTCTGATGGGCACCAAGACCAGGCAAAAGCAAGGTCAGTGCTGCACATCACTGGACACGTGGAGGAAAGATCCTTATGGATAAATCTGTATCAAATGAGTCCTGCTTGCTCATGCTGATGAGAAACCCAGGACATGATCTCCTTTGAATGAGGACATGGAGCGTGGAGCTTCTCAGTGCCAGAAGCACCCGAGCGCAGCTCGGCCAGGACCAGGGAGCTCTGATAGCCCTGCTCTGAGTGACCCCCCTGAACCCCTCGCAGGGGGATCAGCAGCTCTGAGGCCAGGCAAGGCCAGGCACTTCCCATAAGTCAGCCCCACTGACTGTGTCAGGAGTTTGGCACTAGAGAAGTCAGAACGCCTGGCTCAGAAACGCGGCTCAGCAAAGCCAAAAAGAACAGACTGACCCATTAAACCTTCCTCAAACAGCACTGCAGCAGCCTTTATATTCCCTGAACGTTTGGCAACCTGAGCAAGCATCCAAGTCAGGCTGGATTCTGGAAGCTGGCAAAACTGGGGGCCTCCTTTCTGCTTTGAGCTGGCGTGTTCCCTCCAGCTCTGCACACACTTGCAAGGACTTCTCATGGTATCCGAGACTATGGTCACGAAAATAAAGCAAGCAGAGGAGCTGATGGACTGGAAAGCAGCTGGTTTTAGGTTGCAAGGGAAGGCACTGAAGAATTTTTCCTTTCTTCCTCTGCCTTCCTTCTGCTTTCTCATTCCCCAATTCCCTCTTTTCTCAACCCAAATCCCTTAATCTCAGTGCTGATAATTGTAATCACTCTAATACCTCGCCATCTGAGCAGCTCAGAAATGTCCATCTTGGGCCAGTCCTTTTTGTGGTGAGGAGGAATGAATATGAAAAGCACATGGGCTCCTCTAGAATTTTAATTTAAAACAAATATGGAGTCAGGTCCAGATTAATGACATTTCCACCAAAGGCTGCCTTTTGTTGGGGCTTTCTGAATCCACGTTGCTCTTTAATCAAAGAAGGAAAATGATGATGGGGGGTGACAGTTGGAAAAGCTGATGGAGAAGGGCTGGATTTTCTCCAGGCTCTACTGTTCTGACCCACGCCCAGAACTGTGGTTAACAAATCAGAGATGTGATTTCCCCCTTCAGCTGCTGGACTTTGGCAAAATATTCAAAAGGATCACGGGTGGTCAGCACAGAAATCACTGCACAGCAAGAGCCTCTTCCAAGGAGAAATGGCACACAGAAAGGCAGCTCAAAAAGTGACAGCGAGAGCAGGGGCTGTGCGGTGGGAACATCTTCCCCAGGGCAGAAGAAACCTGTTTCACAAGCAGCAGAGGGATGATGGGCCTTGGGAGGAGCTGATGAGCTCATTAATGCTTCAAGTGGGTCAAAACTTTGAAGTCTTTGCAGGGCAAGTCAGGATGGGAATTAAAAAGCAGTGATTGCAACCCAAATTTGTACTACTCTGCACCTCAAGTACACAGGACATTGGCTTTCCAGTCACGTGCCCAATTAGAGACTGTAATTTTTAATTAACTTCCTTAGCAGTTCTTGAAGGACCACAGATTTGTCTAACAAGACAACCCACTTACTAAACAGCCCAGAATGCTTTTGACACTGCAAATATTCAGGGCTGCCTCCCTTTTTCTGTCTCCGCAGCTGTGGTTCTGAGTCCACCGAACATACAACAGGTGAGAGAGGATTGACTAGAAATGTCAGAGCCACAGGTGGATCAGGTTGATGGTTTTCCAACTCTCAGACATTAGCTGACTTTTTAATTTACTTCACACAGTTTTTTTCACTGAGTTCTTTGCTCACTCCTACCAGATTTGGGGTAAAAATGCTCTAATTGTTCTTTAACCATCAGTAAAGCATTAGTGAGATATGCTTTATCAATAAAAAGTCTTTTAATTGAGTATATAAGTCCAGGAAGGCAGCCATCAGTGATATCCCACATTATCCAAACCCAGGAGTGGCAGCCAGACACGGAGCAGCTTCACCTCCCCCAGCAGCTGCTTCTGCACATTTGCTGCCCACAGCAGTGGGGACACGGAGCCCACAGCCCATGTGAAAGCAAGAAGTACAAACAAATGCTCTAAGCTGAAAATCCAAAGCCTAAGAAAATCTCCAGCCCAGGATGAGAAAGAGGTGACCCACTCCGGGAACAAGGTGACCTGTTTTTACCCCATTTCTGATGGTTCTGATCCTCTGAGTCCCCATGCAGCCGCACTGTGAAATCCATTTGAAACATCAGAGAGTTTGTGCATCAAACTAAAATGAATTCTTCTACCCACCCAGCCCCCTCACAGGCCAGCAAAAGGCTCCTGCTTTCTCTGCTGCACCATTTCAGTGCCCTTTGGCTTGTCAGCTCACGTTCTTCACGGAAATCAAGCCTGCATTTGATTCCCTTGAAAATCCAAATTGAGATGCTTGGGTTTATTCTATTCTATTTTCTTAAGCCCAAATAGAAAAATAGGTTTTTACACATAAATAAAAAAATAATAACCTGCCATTTAAATCCTGTTCAGTCAATTAGCTCAGTGCCTCGCTCTGAGCTAATGGGATCGTCTTTCTTTGTTTGCTCCTATTTATACTGCTCTTTAAAGTTCATTAAAATCACTGCTGCTATCTCACACAGAACAACTGTTCAAAACATCAGTGTCATGCAGTCGAGAAATTTATGCTTTGAAGTTCCCTCCTTTACTCATTTTTATTAGGCTTTTTTCTCTCCTTTTCTTTTTTCTTCCTTTTTCTGTATTTTTTTCCCCCCCTTAATGACTAAACCAGTTTTATGCTCTTCACAGTTATTCCAAAATCTGTTCCCCCTGACACGGAGCTGATACATCACTCCTCGCTCATAACCCTTTTTCTCATTTTCATCATTTCTCTCCTCACTCGCTCTGGCTCTCTGCTAAGTCCATCACAGCTTTGTTTTTATATCCTCGTCGCTGTATTTTATAGCCCAGTAAAACCTAGAAAGCTGCTTCAGAAACACACACACACACACACATGCCAGCCCTTTGATGGCTGTGTTTGTGTGGCAGCTTGCTGGAACGTGTCAGCCCTCGCACGGAGACAAAGCCCCGTGAAGCTGGGATCCAGCTCTGGGTGAGCCAGCAGAGCGAGGGCAGGGATGGGGACAGGGGGACAGCAGAACAGCCATCCCCATCTGAGATAAATCACCTTTTTGCCCCAGTTCCCCCCTCCACAGCGAATTGCTGCTGATTTTCCAGTGTGAGAAGCTCCATGGGACAGGAGATGCTGACTTGCCCAGGGTATCAGCCCTGGGAGATCCCTGCTCCCCTGCACGGTGCCAGAAAGCAGAAGGCAACACCTGCAGACAGGGAGAGCTGCTCAGCAGGGACAGACAGCCACAGCAGAGCCTTGGCAATGGCAGAGCCAGGCCCAGGAGCAGGTGGAGGATGCTTGTAAAAATAACGGGGATTTGGCTGTGATCTGGCTGCAGGAGGACGAGAGGGCAGCTTCACTCTCCTGTATCCTGAGGACTGTGTTTGACAGTTCTGCAGCAGAACACTTTTCTCCTCCAGGAAGTCCTGCCCCTCCTGCATCTGTGGGGAGCCACGGGACAAGGTTTCCAATGGAACCTACAGATTATCTCCACTGTGGCCAAGGACAACATCAGCTGCCATAAATCCATCCTAACGGAGACGAGGGAGCCCAGCCCAGCTCCAAACCTTGCCCTGACTCGCNCCAAATTGAGATGCTTGGGTTTATTCTATTCTATTTTCTTAAGCCCAAATAGAAAAATAGGTTTTTACACATAAATAAAAAAATAATAACCTGCCATTTAAATCCTGTTCAGTCAATTAGCTCAGTGCCTCGCTCTGAGCTAATGGGATCGTCTTTCTTTGTTTGCTCCTATTTATACTGCTCTTTAAAGTTCATTAAAATCACTGCTGCTATCTCACACAGAACAACTGTTCAAAACATCAGTGTCATGCAGTCGAGAAATTTATGCTTTGAAGTTCCCTCCTTTACTCATTTTTATTAGGCTTTTTTCTCTCCTTTTCTTTTTTCTTCCTTTTTCTGTATTTTTTTCCCCCCCTTAATGACTAAACCAGTTTTATGCTCTTCACAGTTATTCCAAAATCTGTTCCCCCTGACACGGAGCTGATACATCACTCCTCGCTCATAACCCTTTTTCTCATTTTCATCATTTCTCTCCTCACTCGCTCTGGCTCTCTGCTAAGTCCATCACAGCTTTGTTTTTATATCCTCGTCGCTGTATTTTATAGCCCAGTAAAACCTAGAAAGCTGCTTCAGAAACACACACACACACATGCCAGCCCTTTGATGGCTGTGTTTGTGTGGCAGCTTGCTGGAACGTGTCAGCCCTCGCACGGAGACAAAGCCCCGCGAAGCTGGGATCCAGCTCTGGGTGTGCCAGCGGAGCGAGGGCAGGGATGGGGACAGGGGGACAGGGGGACAGCAGAACAGCCATCCCCATCTGAGATAAATCACCTTTTTGCCCCAGTTCCCCCCTCCACAGCGAATTGCTGCTGATTTTCCAGTGTGAGAAGCTCCATGGGACAGGAGATGCTGACTTGCCCAGGGTATCAGCCCTGGGAGATCCCTGCTCCCCTGCACGGTGCCAGAAAGCAAAAGGCAGCACCTGCAGACAGGGAGAGCTGCTCAGCAGGGACAGACAGCCACAGCAGAGCCTTGGCAATGGCAGAGCCAGGCCCAGGAGCAGGTGGAGGATGCTTGTAAAAATAACGGGGATTTGGCTGTGATCTGGCTGCAGGAGGACGAGAGGGCAGCTTCACTCTCCTGTATCCTGAGGACTGTGTTTGACAGTTCTGCAGCAGAACACTTTTCTCCTCCAGGAAGTCCTGCCCCTCCTGCATCTGTGGGGAGCCACGGGACAAGGTTTCCAATGGAACCTACAGATTATCTCCACTGTGGCCAAGGACAACATCAGCTGCCATAAATCCATCCTAACGGAGACGAGGGAGCCCAGCCCAGCTCCAAACCTTGCCCTGACTCGCAGCAGGGTCCCCCCATGCCAGACCTAGGCCAGGAGCTGCTGCCCCAAAAGCTTTTGTGCCTAAGCAGACAGCTCAGAGGAGTGCCTGTTCTAGGGTCCAGAAAGAGTCCAAAATTAATGAACATTAAAAAGAGAATTATTTTCAGAGTGGTGCTGTACCTGGCAGGTAGCACTGCCTCTCCTGGCACCTGCACAAAGGCCGGTTCACAGAGGACCAGGAGGAAAAATGTGGATTGATTCTGCATGTGTCCATCAAGTCCAGATCATGGACTGCTCTGTTTTAACCAGCAGCCTACTCACTCTTCTGCTGGTCTTCAACAGATTTTTGAGGCTTATAAAGACAAAACAACCCCTAGGATTATTCAGGAACACATTAGTAGATCATTTTAATTGCCTATACTCAATTTTTTTTTGAATAAAACAGTTAAAAACACTGTTCAAGCTGTATATAGGTTATATCACTCTGTAATTTTGTACCTATGCCCTTTAGAAAGTGAGATTTCCCACTCACCCAGAAGAACTGGAGAAACTTCTGTACTGAGAATGAGCAGAAGACCTCTGTTGGGAGCCAGAGTCGGCTTTCAGCCTGCAGCAATTAAAGAGTGCTGTAGACCATCACTTAATATGATACAAAGAGCACTGCCAAATCTCAGGATTATATCTGGAGCTTTACTCTCAGGTCCCCTGTGTCTGGAAACATGTGATTCTAAGAAAATCTCAGCTTTATTTTTTTTAAATGCTCTTCTGAATTTTATGTCTGCAGAGAAAATCTCAAAAACATGAATAGTGAAGGCCATCAAAAGCAGAACAAAGAGTTCTGTATTAATGTAGTTATATTTTTTAGCTTTTTCCTCTAAGCAGTCTCTGGAATTGAGGACCTGTTTCGTGGTGTCTTGGTGCCACAGTGACCAGTGGATGTTGTGAGTCGTCCTTTAGCAGTTTGAAAAACAGTTCTGGCCCCAGCCCGAAAGCTCAGCAGGTGGCTGGGACACCTTACCACCAATGCATCACCTTTTTGCACAGAGGAGACACCATCCCACCTTTGCCAAGGCTTTTGAAAGATGAAAACACTATTTTCACCCCTAGAACATGGGTAACATGAGCTGGGGGTTTATAATATTCAGCTCAGCTGAATGCAGCAGGAGTTAAATGGCTCCTGGTCCCCAGGTTCTGTCTGCAGCTCTTTCAGCTCATTCACCACAAATCACACAAGAATTTGAAGGGCAAACCTCCCTTTCTGGTGAGCCAAGGAAGCCCTGCCTGGTGCCTGCTCAGGCAGACACACCCCAGCAATGCCACACTCTGCTCTCCCCACGAGTCACTGCTGTCTTACTCTTCTGATGACAGCTCAGGAGCAGCAGAGAAATCTAATTTCTCAGCATCAGATTTACAGCTGAAATGGGCTTCTCTGACAAGGGAAGGCATTGTGCTTATTCAAGCTGATCAAGAACCTGAGAGCAATTTCTATGGAAAAAGGCTCTGCTTTAATAGAAAGACATTGAAAGTGAACTCACAAATTGCTTTGGGTTTCAGGTGAACAAAACACGTGAAGGATTTGATTTTCAGCTGCTTTCCCTTTCTTCTTTCCCCAAAGCCACACTGCTCTCAACAGGAATGTGGTGCATAAACAGCTCTAAGAGCCACAAGACCCTGCCCAGACCTCTGTGCTCCTCATTTTCACACAACAGGGAAAGTTGCTGGGGTTTGATCCAGCTTGTACCTCCTCCAGGAAAAGGTGTCTCCCACACAATGCCCAATAAAACCTCAGTGCTACCTATTACACGAGACTACTACAACATGGTGATACAGCAAGAAGGCAGCAAAACACATCTCCAGGAGCTCACGTGGGCCAGCACAGCCAGCAGCACCCACATCACCAGTTTTGGAGGCCAAGGGCATTCAGAAAACCCCACGGCACGGGGAGCGATGAGCTCAGAGCTTGCCCCCTGTACAGCACACCAAGGGTTAACAGCAGTTAAATGCACTATCAATTCAGCCAGTTTTTACACAGCTAATTTGTCTGCCTTCTTGAGATGCTCTCCACCAGGGTCTTGAACACGAGCCTGGAGTACAGGGTGGACAATGAGTAAGGTTTTATTGGGTGAAGAGTCCCAAGCAGGTACCACCCCCCCAAAACCCCAGAGAGAAAATCTGTGTTGAAATGCCTAAACCTGCAATGGGGTGGAAAGGTTTCTGCTGTGCTTATGGTCCTCCTGGGTTGGGTCCTAAATGTTCACCACTCTGGCTGCAGGCCTGGGATTCAGACTTGCTGTCAGTGAAGGTGCTGATGGGCATACAGAGAATTTCCAGACACAGTGCAGCCCTGCTCTGATCCACTGAGCTGTGCAGCCAGCAGGGACAGACCCCATACCTCCCCCTCCTCGTATCACTGCCCCTTGCTAGCCTCCCATAATGCTTCCTGTCACCCAAACACACAGACAAACCCCAGACTGATGGCTTTGTCAGCAAACATCTCCAGCTGCAAAAGCAGATACCAATTCCCTGTCTCCTCTCACCCTCCACTTGCCAGTGCAGGGTGAGATCTCTTCTAGCTCCACCCTGATCCTGGCCATGCTCAGTAACCACAGCACAAGGAAACCCTTGGTGGACATTCACAGGCTCTCCCATGTCCTTCAAACTCCTCTGAAGGACTCCCTTGGCAGCACTGCTCCCATACAAGCCCCTACTCTGGGACACTGACGTTTGCACTCAGCAGCAACACTAAAACCAGGATTTTTGGGGTGTCTAGGCCAGGCAGGCCACCAGCTCAGGGGCTTTTGCATGTGAGCTGTGCAATGGAACAGAAGTAATCAGAGCTAACACTGCAGCAGTATCTCTGAGAATAATCACGTACTGAGCTCCTACCACGATGCTGCTAAAGCCAAGGCAGGCAGCAGCCCAGACAGAGCCACGGGGGAACAGTGCAGGAGCGAGAGCACCAGGCCCTTTGCTTGCACAGGCAGGACATAAACCAGAAACACAGAGCTTATCCCACTCCATACTGGGCTGGGCTGGGCTTCTCCCTTTGGTTGGTGGGTCAGTGGCCACTCAGTGCCTCTCCCAGCAGCTCTCAGTTTTGTTTCCGAGGAGTTTGTTCTGTTTGCAGTTTCTCATACCTGCTATTCTCTCACAGACTTCTTCAGCTGCTGCAGGGTAGGGCTCAGGCTGAGCCACATGCCACAAGGCTCTGTTCCTTGTGCCTGCCTGTCACCCTGCTGTNGTGCCACAAGGCTTGCCAGGCTCTGTTCCCTGTGCCTGCCTGTCACCCTGCTGTTCCACGGAGCCAACACGGAGACAACGGATGGGTTTGGATGCCCGGCTCCAGTGCTTCTTTCTGTGGGAAAGAAAATCAGTGGGAATGTTAGGAGTGGGAATTTTATTTGCTTGAATGCAAGTTCAAGATCAGTGCCAGCTTGTCCAGGGGACTTGGCATGTGGCTGCAGCCCTGCCTTGGGCATTTCCAAGGGCCCCAACTGCTCGTCTTTGCAGCTTGAAAGGCCTTTCAAAGCGACTTCTGCAATCTCATAACTGCTTCCAGAGTCCACACATTCCTTCTGCCAGCATAAAACTCCAATAATGCTTTTAAACAACAAAACCAGCAAGGGAGCACTCAGAAGCAACCTGACCAAAACTAGCAAGCTCTTGTACTCCAGCAACCTCAGGCCAGTTTCTGGGAAGAAGGCAGGGTATGGGCACAAGGCAAGGGATCCCACAGCAGCTGTGGTGAAGAAAGACTCCTGTTTGCAGCACAGAAAGGTGGCCACGTCTTTTTGGCCCTGCTGATGACAATTCCCTTGGCTCCTGAGCCCTCTTTCAGTACCTTTTCCACACAAAGCTCGTCCCATCTCGTTTTTCAGGCTGCCCCTCAGCCCCAGACCCAGCACAACAGAAATGATGGAGCCAGTGGTTTCTGATGACAAAAACCCCACACTGACACAGAGAATGGACCTGGAGGGTTTATGGCAGTCCACAGTAAAAGAGCCTACAAATGCAACTCACACAAGGAACATGAAGAACTGCTTTTCAACATGATTCTCCTGTTTTTCCCACTTCCACTTTTCATGCTCCAAAGAGTGAATGACTTCAGATTCGATGGAAGAATGGAGAGAAGGACACCAGGGATGACTTACTTATTGCTGCCATTTTTTTCACTGAGTTTTCCTCCCTTTTGAACATGGCCCTGGCTGGTTTCCCAAGCAAGAACCGAGCGAGCTGACTGTTCATCCATCTCTGTTTAAATTACTTCTGTACTGCACTGAGTAATTGTGCCTCCATTT
The DNA here is from genome assembly GCA_013397815.1 of Aleadryas rufinucha. Taxonomy (NCBI): domain Eukaryota; kingdom Metazoa; phylum Chordata; class Aves; order Passeriformes; genus Aleadryas; species Aleadryas rufinucha. The sequence goes on from VZTH01013403.1 coordinate 9,473, forward strand.
TACTCCAGGGCTAAAGGTGACTAACTTAAAGGTGATTATCTTTTGTTAATAGCCTGCATTACTGGGAAGGATCTCAGAATTACCTTTGTAATCCTTCCCCACACTTTAATGTTGCTATTATTATTAATATTGCTCTTTAAAACATTTTTCTCCTGTCATGTGGAAGCAGCAAGTGCTGCTTCTCAGAGAGATGGTGGAAAGGCTGCCTGATATTATCAAGCAGAAAGAATCCAGGGCATCACACCACTTTTTTCCCTTAAAAGTGGTGGGGCTCAAGTCCAGTCACGAACAAGAGGCACAATTTGATCAAATGGTTGCAGAGTGGCTGCAGCCAGGTTTCCACAGTCAGTACGGACACCACAGATTTGGGAGCATGGAGGATTTGTACAATCTGTTTTATCTTTTAAATAAACCCATTTTCACCCTGCTGCCCCACTGCAAGCCCTGTGGGCACTTGCACTGGCAGCCTTTCTTTCCCCTGCCCCACACTGGAATGCCACCCCAAATCAAGTGGATGCAAGCCCGACTTCAGAGGCAGCATCAGTGACTACAGATTTTTCTCTCCTTCTCGGGTTTCAGAGGAGCTCATCAGCATTGCTTCAGGAGGATCTTTACCCAAGCCAGGTCACACAGGACTCTTGAAATACCCTGTCAGGAAATCCCAGCACACCATAAATAATCGATATTAGGCTTATATTTTTCATGGCCCCGACTTTCTGCAGTGTCTGCCCTAACAAATCTCATTTGTCAAGCTTTCTCCACATTGTCTGCTGAACACTGAGCCCCAGCATTGCTTGATAGGTGTTCGTGAGTGCTCAAAGGACGGCTCTGCAAGGACTCTCTGCCCAGCACCACTGCTTGACCGCCTTTTCAGTAAAGAAATTTTCCTTAATATAAAATCTAAACCGTGCTTGGTGCAACTTTAGGCTTTTTCTTCTCATTCTGTCCCTCATTCCCTGGGAGCAGAGCCTGAACCCCACCTGGCTCCACCTTCTCATCAGGGAGCTGTGGAGAGCAGAAGGTCCCCCTGAGCCTCCTTTTCTCCAGGCTGAGCCCCTTCAGCTCCCTCAGCTGCTCCCCATCAGACTCGTGCTCCAGGCCCTTCCCCAGCTTTGTTGCCCTTCTTTGGCCACGTTCCAGCTTTGTCCAGGTCAGACTGGGAGATATGAGATTTTGTGGGGCTGCTGAAGTCACTGGAAATTCAGTTTCACTGCCTGCTCTCACCTGGACCTGGGCTGGGAACTGAGCTCACACGTGAGGAACACAAGAGAATGAAAATGTCCCTCACCAGGCTCCCAGTCTGGCCCTGCCACCTCCCCTTCAGCCTTCCAGTGCACAGGGAGCCAGTGTGAACCTCTGCCAAAAAAAAACCGACCCCGTGAGCAGCACCCTGAAGGGAAAGGAGCTGAGTGCAGCAGGGAAAGACCCCGAGCCTGCAGAAAGCAAAGGCAGCAGCAGCACTTGGCAGCACAAAATCACACAGGTTGTGGAGAGCCCACATGTCCCCAGCCCACGGTGGCTCTCCAGGGAGGGGACAGCCCCCCTGCAGCACCCTCCCGTGCCTGATGAGCTGTGCAGTTATTTAACAACTCATCGTCTGTCACTGCTAACAGCTTCACACATAACCACAGCTCCCTGGTCGCTGCGCCACGGCTGCCAGCAAATAAATGTCCATGGCTGATGGCCTTGATTCTGAGCAGGAATTCCACCCTGGGACTGACTGCAGAATGTTTAAGATTAATCATTGCACTTGTCAGATGATTAAACCCACTCAGCATTTGGCCTCTCATCTTGTCATACCCATTTATATTAAAATCGTCAGGGCTTGGCCTGGCCCTAGCAGGATCATTCAGCAGAGGCTGGGATCAGGTGGATAAAGTGCTGGTGTATATCTCAGGCCTGAAAATAACCTTTCAGCTTGCTTCCACTGTGAAACCTGCATTTTTGTGGCTGCAGTCAGGCCAGAGAGCTCTCCAGGATGTTTGTTTAACTGCCCAAAACAGTGAGCCAGGCAACAGAGCCAGCAACACAAAACCCCATTTCTCATACTGGTTTTCAAGCAGGGTTAAGCAAGTCAAGGGAAATGGTCTGGGGGACAAGAGGGAAGAAAAATATAGGAGAAACTACATGTAAAAATGTGTCTTTGAGAAAACAGTGCTTGGTTCTGAGAATAAAAATCTTACTAGAGTCAGAATAGTCCTTCCCTGAAGCAGAAATTTTTCCAGTGTTCCCATAAAAATGAAAGCCATAAAACAGATTTTCAATTCCAAAACATACACATTTTCAACTGAAAAGCTTTCAAATGTAAATAGTTCTGTTGAGCCATGATGTTCTGGCTTTGAGTTACTGCTTGCTAAAGTGTGGATGCTTTTTGAAAGCAGCAGATATATTCCACAAAAATTTGTATTTAATTAAAATATTTCTTCTTTTTTTTTGTTTTTAATGAAAGAAAAGTTTTGGCAGGGAAGATAGAACAGGCTTAGCTGTGGGGAGGACTTTGAGCGTGTCCAGGACTGACTTTTCTCCTCTGGATGACATCTGTCCTTTGGCTTCAACGGGACATTGCCCTGCACACAAGTGGCTTTAACCCACAAACACCCCCATTAGCTCCAAGTTTGACACCCAAATATATTACAGTGACAGGAAATCTTCAAGTAGGTCACTAATTCAGTTCAGTATCTACATTTTGATAAGTTGTCTAAAGCTGCAAGGTCTGGGAAAGAAGACTGAAAATTCCCCAGGTCTGGGGTAGATCTCGGGAAATATTCCGTATGACTTTCCCTGCAGCTTGCAGCAAAACCACAAGAATAGCCTTTCTTCAAGGTATTTGAAAAACTCAGCTCCTGGCTGGATTGGAGAAGGGCAGAGGCAAAAGGAAATGAAAATCATCTGGGGAAATGTTCTAAGGCTGCTTAAGAGCTCGTGGAAGCCTCTGTCTGGATTTGGGTGAACGACGGAGACAGGGGCAGCTCCAGGAAACGAATGAGATCAGAGGCAAAGGTGCTGTTTGCATTTCTGCAGAGACCTGCAGCAATCTCGAATTTCAAAATGGCTGAGAAAGGTGAAATTAGACCAAACACTGTCTCACCAGCAGCTGTGATGGTCCGAGCTGCTAGAAGCTCTAAAGCAGCTGAATTTAGAGGTGGATAAAGAATGATACCCAGCTCTATTCCTCAGTCTCACATCTAGTCTTTAACCTCAGCACAACAAACATGCTCCTGACCAAACTGAACAGATGAGCAAAATTCTCTGTGAATGGGGTGCAAAAGGAGAGTTGAGTCTTTTCACTTTAAAAAAAAAAAACCTCTCAAATTACTGTGTGCATGCAAATTACATGTAAAGGAGGCCTGAAGTACCTAATCAAGCCCTTTCCTGGCACCAGGGAGGCAGATGCCCAATGTCCACATGGGGTTTCTGGGAGTTTTGGCAGCTCCTCCCATTGGAACCATCACCCAGGTTAGAAAAAACCTGTAAGGCCATCAAGGATGCCACTGATCAGCACCAACACCGTCTCCAAGCTTCCACAGCCTCATGGCTGGCTCACCAGCAGCATGTTGGCTGAAGATAACAAGAATTATGGGTCAGATGCACAGCAAATATTTTGATTTACAGAGTTGAGCTGTGGCAAAAGTGCCTGTGCAGGTGGAAGGAAGCAAGGGGGGGTTTCCTTCCTCAGCTCCCTCCATCTGGCAAAAGGCTGCAGAAATCATTCAATGCCAGGCAGGGTGGGATGGAGCACAGCTGAGGGAGCTGGGGGGGCTCAGCCTGGAGAAAAGGAGGTTCAGGGGGAACCTTCTGGCTCTCTACAACTCCCTGACAGGAGGATAGAGCCAGGTGGGCTTGATCTCTGGTCCCAGGGAATGAGGGACAGCAACAGCCATGGCTTTGTATGGCTTGACCTGTTTTAACCTACAGCCGAACGCACAGAGGAGCCTCACCCATTTCAGCACAGTCCCTTGTTCACGGGCAGTCAGTGGTGAGAACAGCCCCAGATCTTGCTGCACATCTCAAATTAAACATCCCCATCACAGGCAAGACAGAGGAGCAGCATCAGTACCCATGTCCCAACAATGATGGGAGGCCACAAACTGCCCCCAGAAAGGCTGGTGAGACCATCAGCTCCCATGGAACGATGCCAGCTTGCACTGGGGCACATCTAACTCTGCTCCTGCACAAGACAGAGTAGAAAAATATGAAAGCCTTGTTCATAAATCACTGTCGGCCTGTGACAAGGGCTGTCCAAGCTACAGCGAGATTAATTGTTCCAGTCGTGATTCCCTCTCCAATCCCCTTCCTGCCCTCTCCAGAAGTTGAAGGATTTGGAAACCATAATCCAACAAACGTGGCTTTTCTTTTCCTTTAACCTGATGGTATTTCATATGGATCAGCTGCAAAAACATTTCAACCCCCTACACAACCTTTCAGAAACTCGTGAAAGGGGCACAAGGTCTCCTGGGGAAACGAGTGCCTGATTAGGGAGGCAAAGATGTCCTGCCACACCATGACCAGCTAGCTGCTGTGTGGTGGGTACCCCTCACCAATTACTCCTGCTCCTGATTTTTATATTTTTCTCTGTCTAATCACCATATGCAGCCTAAAACAGACCAGCATGTTAAAAGCTCAGTGCTATGGGGCAGTGCTAAGAAAGACTCTCCTCATCAGGGCAAGAACTCACATGGGGAATGGAGAAAATACTGGAGAATTCATCAGTAGCAAAATCACCCCACCATGATAATTTTTTGACTTTAAATTACTTAATATACACCTTAACCTTCTAAAACCACATCCAGTTGTTGCAATAAAAAGAGAAGGGTTGGGATTTCCCTCGTGTGTAATATTCCAGTTCCTTTTACTGCTCTCCAGAAGACAGGTAACCTGCCCTGAACCACATCTGTGACTGTCTTAAAACAATCAGTAAGAGATGAGAAATCAGAAACTACTCCAATGCATCTCAGTAAGTGAGATAAAATCTGATCTGGTTCAATCTGAGCCCAGGTGTCTGTGACAAAGGTTTGAGTAGTAACTAAGGTGAAGATTTAACCTGAAGGTTGTCTGGAAGATGTGTGTCAGGGCTACTACAGGCCCACTAACCTGTGGATCCCAAGGGTGACACACACACTGGCTTGGCTGCAGCCACCCCAAAACACCTTCTGGAGCATCCAGTGAATTATGGAGCATTATGGAGTGGTCAAAGCCACGCTGGATGGGGCCCTGAGCAATCTGTCTAGTGGAAGGTGTCCCTGCCCATGGCAGGGCTCCATTACTCATCTTTTCTTCACATCTCCAGTTTTCTGCTCAGCTTCCCACCAGTGCTCCAGCATCCTGTTCTTCCACACCATTCCTGGGCTGCATCCAGCCCAGCCTGGGGCTCACATCCTGACCTCCTTCCTTGCACCACGCACTTCTCACACCATTTACTAAGCAGTGCCATTCTCTAAGCTGTAGCATGCTGGGCTGCACTGTATTCCTTTCCCTCCTCAGGTGTAATTCTAGGAACAATCCAGATGAGATCATGCACAGAGGAAGTGACACTTCTTGCCTGCACCGAGGACCAAGTGGCAGCACTGTGCGTTGAAGTGCCACGTGTGCTTGAAATCATTGTCATTTCAGCCACTCCCTCCCTTCCCAAACCAAAACAGTGCCTGGGAGGTTTCCCAGTGACTTTTGCTCTACAATGCTGGACTGCAGCTAGAAACATCTTCTGATGCCACCAAAGGTTTGAAAAGTCCAGGTAGAAACCAGTGTGATTGGCTTGAATGCTCCTATCAGCTGTGTTGGCATCACTTGCTCTCCTCCTGACAAAAGCAGGAGACAGCAACACCTTCTCTCCACACAGGAAGGAGACATCAGCTCCTCAGAGTCCCAGGTTTGTGAACAATGCTTCAGAGGTCCCCTCCATTTTCCACAGCCACGCGAAATTGCAGCTGGCAGGCAGACAAAACACCAAACCCAACAGAAAACGTGATCCTCTCGGAGGAAAATGTTACCTTCTCAGCCAAGAAACAGCAAACTCTGTCCCAGAGTGCTTTGAATTTAATAAGGCGTGTTATTTTTAGCTTTTATAGATGAAAATGTCATTAAAAGCAAACATATTTCTGGGGGAAAACCAGCTAAATTCCTTGTAGTTTGGACTCTTTTGAAGGCCACATCTACTTTCAAGAGAAGATGATGGGTTATAACAATAATAAAGCTAAACACATTGGCCACATTTTTCCTTTCCACACAGAGTGCTGCAACGATGCTTCCAAATAGATAACAATATCATTTCCTTCCATTTAGAAATCCATCTATTAACCACCATGTAACTGAGAACCTGGCCTTCTCCTGCCAGAATGACCATGTGAAGTCTGGCTGAAGGGGCAGCACGTGGAGTCCCAGCACAAGGCAGATGGCTCTGAACCCAGTCAGGCACAACAATGATCAGTCCAAACCCACACTCATAAACTGAGCTAAACAGAAAACTCTGTATGGACAAGGAGGTCAGTTCATTCTGGGGTCAGTTTTATTTGTCCTAAGGGCCACTGGCACAGAGGATAAGGAGGAGGGTAACTTGAAATCGATCTTCATCGAGAGCTTTCAGACCAGTGAAAACATCCATGAGCAATGTAGTTTGCAGAAAACATTCATCTGGTGCCTGGTTTTGATTGTAAGAGCACAAAGCCGGGCTCTGACTCCATCTCTGGGCATTCCAGCTCTCTGCACCAGCAGCACTCGCAATTCAAAGATGCAGCTCTCCTGTGCCAGCAGAAATCAGTCTTCTTTTATGACAGGACCTAAAGCTGGATTTAGGAACCACTCTGGGAACCACATGGTGAACATTTTTGCTCAATCCCTTGTCAATCTGAAAATCTTCCAACACTCTTCAAGAAATATAAGTCAAAGTAGTAGTTTAATGACTTTATCCATGTGGATCTTGCCACCTCCTTGCTCTCCCCAGCCCCTTGCACTGGTAAATATGGGTTCTCAGAACTCACAAAGTGAGGAATGTGGAATTGTCTCCAGGACAAACACATCCATCTACCAAGTCAGGGGAATCTGACTCAGCTGTAACATTAACAAAGCCTCTCTTGGACAGATGTGAAGGTGGACACAACCAACATTCTTCCCTAGGTCTAACCTGCTGCTGCACTGGTGCTGATCCCAGAATCCCAGATGGGATCATTGCAGTGCCTCCAATGAGGTGTAGCTGGAGGGGGGTGAGAGGCTCCAACGCTGCCTTACAAACCTCTCACTACAGAAGCTGAAACCCCCCACACCCAAAAGCTTCCAGATACTGCTGTCCCTCAATCCCCCATATCACTAGGGGCTGGGGGTATGGTTCAGGGTTTAATTTACTGAAGGATTAAAAACATCACTGGGAAACCTTTAAACCAAGCACAGATTTCATTCTCAGAAGTTTGCAGCGAGGGCTCCATGATCTGTTTTCTCTTTGCAAGCAGGTTCTCCAGGATCCAAACAGGATAAAGCAAATGGGAGGGCTGGAAAGAGCAGCAGTTCCAAAACTGAGCATTAAACACAGAACCTCTACATCAATGTACCCAGGGAGCATGGAAGCCTCAACATGTTTATGGCTTTCTTCTGAAAAACTGTGCAATGCAGCCTTGCTCAATATGAACTCGGGAAAATATCATTTCTGACATGGGTGGGCTCCAAACCAGAGCTTTAATGCTATTAATGTTAATCTCTGCCTCTCTGGACTGTCTTGATGAATTCATTCTAAGCACCAGAATAGATTCCCAAATGGTGCCAACCTGCTTTTCCTGGGGGCCAGGGGACCTCTGCCAGCCTATGCTGAGTCCATATTTACAGGGTTCTTTAATAGGTAGAATTCAGATATTTTCAGAGGTCCAAATTATAGGAAGTAGCACTAAATTAGGGGGCTGAAAAAGGGAACAATGGGCAGAGAGATTTCAGAAGCCCATTCACGAGCCTTTGCTTTGGAAAAACACGGGCCACAGTCAGAACAAAACCCACATGTGTCCCCACAGCCCAATTCAGGGAAACCAGAGTGGAGTGACAGATGTCATTTATCAGTGTCACAAGCAGATGAAAATCCAGAGGATGCTTCAAGAGACAAAACCCTCTGATGCTGAAAGGGAAACTGCCCTCAACTTCCACCCACTATGGATCAGAGGCATCATTTTTTAAAAAGTACTGGGGTGAGCAAGGAACAAGCAGGTTGTCAGGTCAAGCAGCCTCATGTCTGTAGGTTTATGGGCAGTTGTGAGGAACCCTTCCCTCCCCAGCAGGTCACCAGGCAGCCAGAAATGGCTGAGTAAAGATCCCCAGAGGGGATCCAACTCCTTTACAAACCTCTACCTCCACCGCAGCCAAGGGAGAGACAGCCCTGCTACTGGACAGCCTTTTTTGGCCACACAAATATCACATGAGAAATTTCAGGCTCTACCTACCTTGCTAAATAGCATGCAATGGGTAGAAACGGTTCAACTCACTTTTCATTCTGCTTTCAGTGCAGATTAACTCACAAATTCAGCCTCTGAGCATCCCAGCATGTCCCAAGCTTTACTCCAGGCAGAATGAGATCAGCATTTGCTCAATGTGTTTTTCCAGAAGTGTAAAAAAAAAACATTTAAAGGGTGGCATTCTATTCAAAAAGGGGTCAACAATACAACAAAATAGTTGATGTCATCTTAATTGGGAAATCATAAATTTGGGGCTGTCCCCGTCCTGGTAACACAGCAAGGATCTTTGTTCCAAGCATTAGGCAAAAGCCAGCACCCTATGCCAAAACAACTTTTCAAGCAAACTCTCATTGAATAAATCTTTCACACCGAAGGGAACATTTTTCAGTACTCTGTTTTTTAACACCATTAACTTTAACTGTCAAGCCTGACAAGTATGGAAAACTGTTTTCTTACAAAAGTTAACACAAAAAACATTTTCCACTAGAAGGAGTTTTACTCACTACACATTAACTCTCCGTTTTACCATTTAACTCTAATTGCTATTTTTCTCAGTTCCAAATTTCTTTTCCTCTCCAAGATCTGGACTTTAAAGGGTCCGAGGAGCCAGACATCAGCACTTGTTTATAGCAGTTCTGTGACATGGATATGTTGTAATGAAGTAATTATATTAAAGAGAAGGATCTGGGAATAACCATGACCCGTTAATCACATTCATTCACGTGCTGCTATTCTTTTTCCCCACTGTTTCCAAGTGTCCAGGCGAATTCTTGAAAATATTCAGGGGTTTAAAAACATTTGGGCACTTTCAGAGCTGAATCAGACCATGAATTCACACCCACGTGGGACATAAAGTCCATTAGAGGACCAGTGGGCTACTGACAAAAGTCTCAGGGGGCATTCATCTCTCCTCACTTCACCTTCTGAACATCACATTTAGCCTTGGGTATCTCCTGAGTCAGAGGGAAGCATCAGTAGCTGCTGGTGAGGGAGTGGGTGACAGGGGACAGAGCTGTGCTGCACAGAGCCACGTTACCTGCTGGGTGGGATGTGCTGTGGGAGTTCCTGCTACCCCTAGCACCTGGGGGTGATGGGAAGGGTAAAACCTGAAATCATTTAAGACATGAAAGTGATTTTTAGATGTCCACACTGGTGGGATTTGTGCTGATTTAGCGCTGTGTGGTTCTGAACTGAGTTCAGGGGCTGCACGAACAGGGCAGAGATGTCCTCTAAACAATGCTCTCATCCTGGGGGACCCAGCGGTAAGAGGAGCCCGTCTTGTCTGCGTGGATGTGCCTCTCATCTCCAAAGAGGGGGAGGAATCAATAAGAAGCTGAGTGAATTAATCTGTATCTGCAATGCTTTAGTAATTAGCAAGGTTTTCAGAAAATTCAGTCCTGGGCTCATTGTTTTTTTTCCTAAAATCCTCATCTAAGCTGGTAAGAAACAAATAAAACTCCTGCTTCACTTCCACATCAGCTTGTTTTTGTGAACCCTCCTGTTGTGTTAGGCACAGGCAGCTGAGCTGGGAGCACACACCGTGTCAGAGGCCCTCGGAGTAATCGATGACAAAACCACACGAGACCACTGCGATTTTGACTTCTGACCCCTTGGATAACACAGGTCATAAGACTTCCCAGAACTGATTCCTTCTAAAACCAGAGCAAAAATACGAGGAAAATAAAAACCATGTAAAAATTTCCAATGAAACAGAGAGCTTCGTATTTCTCAGTGTGCTGTTGCGAGTGGTTCATTGCTCTCACTGCTGAGTGTGGTTTATGTCTAGTCTGAGTTCCTCTGCCTTTGGTGTCTCTCTGCTGGGTTTTATTGCTTTTGTTTGCTGGACTGATCTCAGCTTTTTCGCTGTATTTATGTTTCTGTCCATCAGAGTGATCAAAACTCTCCACCACCTTCCTCTCTGTCAGGTGATGCAAAGTGTCTCCTCCAGTCTCCAGGGGGTGGATGTGCTTTCCAGTCACTTAACGAGTCCCTTTTCTCAATTCTCTCCAGCTGTTGATGACAACATCTCCCTTGAACTACCAAAGTCACAACAGGAAGCTGCAGGAGGAGTCCATTCCTCCATGCCTCAAATATTCCTGTTTTTATGCCCCCAAATATGACATTTCCCTTCTCTGTCCCACTCCCTCACAGGGGTCTGTGCTTGCTGATGGTCCCACAGCTCCACACATCTTTTTCTGCGTCAGCAGTTCCCTGGACATGGCTCAGCTCTACATGGGTCCTATTAAAACATGTTGCTTGTTTTCATTTAGGTTACTAATGGGACCCCAATCATTCTGCTCTGGTGATCTGTCTTTTATTTCAGTGCTCTCTTCAGGTTTTGACCTCACCACAGAGGCAGATCTGTGATAACCCCCAGGACTCCATAAGAAGCATGTCCATTCACTGATGAATTTCCATTTAAAACTGGAGAGTACAGCAGTTTCTTATCTGTTTCAGTGGTGCCTAATTGGTTTTCTCTCATCCCAGTCTTGTATCAGAAGTTAATTGTAGCCAAAGGCAATACTTGCACAGGATCACTGGGTGTTCCAGGTGGGAGAAGGCCTCAGGAGGTCACCTAGTCCAACCTGCAGGGTCAGCCATGAGATCACATCAGGATCCTCAGGCCTTCCCAGAAGTTTATCATATCAGTACCATTACATTTATCAACACAATTTGTAATCTCACCAGAAAAAAAAAAAATCTAATTAGACAAGAACTATATTCTATAAGCCCATGTTGATTGACACTACTTGCATTAATCCCTTTAATTCTTTACTAATTACATGCCCTATCAGCAATTCCATTATTTTGTCTAGGATTAATGTCAGGCAGAAAAATCCGTACTTCTGTGAGCCACCTTGTTTATCCCTTAAAAAATAATGGCACACAGCTAAAATTCTTCCACACAGATGTAACTTGCTGGTATGTATTAACCCTAATTAAGAGCTGCTATACAATCCTCATTCAGTATAAAAGGTGTTTTATTGTTAAAGGACATGATCACACAATCTCCCTTTTTTCCCTTGTAAGGAACAGAAATATTTATTGAACTCTTCAAAATTCTGTTCAATATTACTAACAACACTATCATTTTCATGTAGCACTGAGCTATTGTAAACACAGTTATTTCACTCAAGAAAGAGAGCTGCATTTCTATGGGGATTTCATTTTGAAAGCCATATGTTGGAGCCTTGTGCTGCAAATACTAAAAATGTGCTCGGAATTCCTAAAATTATACTTGAAAATATCCAGACACAAAACCAATTGCATCTAACATAGAAGAAATTCTATATTAGACCTCATTTTTGCAGATCAAGGGGAACTGATGACAGAATGTAAAAATATAGCAGCAGCTTAGGTACAAGAGACTGATTTGATTACATTTGTTATGTGCAAATAGAATAAAGTCCAAATGAGTAATGTATCTACTTGATGATTTCCAATGCCAGCTTAACAAAGCTGAAAATAATTACAAAGCAAAACAATTGAAAGAAAGAATTTGAGCAGGAATCTGTGACTGATAATTGGGAACTGTTCAAGATCATTTTCCTCCCTGCGCCGAGGAACCACAATCCCATGGAAAAGAAGGAAGGCTGAGCTGGCAAAAAGCTGCTCTGGCTTGGAGGACAAGCGAAAGCCAAATCAGAAAGTAGAAAATAAATGGGAAATCCTTATCCATAGAAAACAAGAAACAGTGATGGTAACGAATATAAGTCAGCAGTAAGAAATTTCACAAAACTGATAAGGGATGTCATGCATGGGTTGAAGGAAAATAAAGATAAGGGGGGCCAAAAGAGGAAATGAAGGTTTTGTCTTCTGTGTGCAGGAGGTCACAGGTTCAGATCAGTAAAAGCAGCAAAGGTTCTGCAGCAGGCAGCACAAGGGGAACCTTGTGCTGACACTCTGCGTTGTGCTGCTGCCAGAAGAGGCAGCCCCAGGTGGCTCTCACCTGCTGGAGTCACCCTGTCTGTGACACAGACATTACCCGAACATGCCCAAGGATGGCAACTCGTCCCTGATGAGGTTAAGACGATGTGCTGCCTCAGCTGGCCACTCTCCTGGGACGCAGAGGCACAGAGGAGGTGACAGCCTGGCAGGGACAGAACTGTAGGCAGAGGCAGGGCCAAGAAATGAGCCAACAGGATGCTCTTCCAGATGGGTTCCTCTTGTGGTGGCTGTGGCACACACTGGGTGCCTCTGTATCATCCACAGCAGGACACTGGGATAGGATTTTGCCCAGTCAAAGACTGCAAAGAGTCTTCTAGAATTAAAAACCACCACTGCTGCCTTCAGCTCTCTCCAGCTAACCTTGGACCCACGGCTGCACAAGTCCTGGGTAATAACACACAACTCATTACATCATCGTTGTGCTGAGCTGTTGGTCCATCCAAGCCATCTCCAATAAAACAAAGGACCAAGAACGAGGGCTGTGGAGAAAATCCAAGGCTTCAGAACAACAGCATGCACAGCAGGCAGAGCCAGTCCCAAAACAGCCATTCCAGGCAGCACGTGAATGCTCCAAAACCTCCCCGAGCCCCACATCTGCCAGGTTTCCCCTACAAAAATACCAAAGAACATGAGGACTTTGAGATCTTGATATAAAGTGTGTTGGGTTGCAGAGAAGCAGCAAAGCTCCTTGAGAACAAATGCAGTTACGAATGCCAGGAATCCATGAGCAGTCCTGGAGACTTGCACAATGCCCAGAGATCCAAACCAAAAGTGTAACTTCATGTCTGCACTCACTGAGTGACTCCCAGCATCACACATGGGGTCTGAGCCAGCTCCCAGCCAGGAAGGTCAGGAGAGACCTGTCTGAGGCAGGTTGTCCCACAGCTGCTGCTCTGCAGTCCCTTCTGCCTTGCTCGTGGCACAGAAGAAACTGGCTTACCCAACCCCTAAATTCTTGTCCTACAATGGTTCTATCCAACAACAAAAAAAAAAGAAAATGAAAACCAAGGACCCACTGACCCACAGTTGGACTAGATGATCTTAGAGGCCCTTTCCAACCTAAACAATTCTGTGACCCTCATGAAGACCCAAATGTTCCATCAGTCTTCTGTCAGATGCTCCCCCAAATCCAAGGGTGCTTCTGAAGGCTTCACCACACAGATGATACACAACAAAACAGCCACCAAGGCTGCTCAGGTTCGTGTGACTGAGCCTAGAGACAGCAAACAAAGACGTCACTGTGTGTTCTCCCTCCAACCCAGGACACACAGGATGATCTGCTTTAACACAGTGGAACAGGATAGACACAACCAGGTCTCCCAAAAAAACACCAGCTGCTCTCTGTGCACACAGAAAACCCTCACTCCTGGGGGAGAAGATGTTTCCATGGCAAAGATTTCTTTGCAAAGCAAGGTTGTTGAGGAAGGTCCTTAAGGGTTAAATTCCCTCACTGTCTCCTCCTCTTCTCCACCCACCTCCCTCCTCCCCTCTCCAGCAAAGGATCCTTGTGAAGGATCTGTATTCTGTACTTGATATGCACCAAGAGAGACTCTGGTCTGGCCTTTTTAATAAAGGGCAATTCCTTTGCATTCTCAGACGTCCCTTAAAAACCAAACTCTGATATTTCTGCTGTATTATTACTGTGGTCTGTAGATGTCTTCAGACTGAGGAAACCCATTTGCTCTGCAGGTGTGACCTGCTCCTGCACTGCTGAGCAGTTTCTCCCTGGTAAGAAAAGCCCCTCTAGAGAAACTGGTACTTGGAGCCAATTAATAGACCTCTTCCACCTTCTGTTTTGCCAGTTTGTGTTGGCAGCTGCATCCAGTCCCTGCGGCTGCGACGCCGGTGGTTACAGCGTGCCACGTGGAAGTGAAGCTGGGGGAGCAGCGTGCGGAGCCTCGGGAGGAAGGAGGTGCCTGAGACGCTGCTGGCCTGACTTTTTCCTAACCTGTGCACGATTCTTAATGATGCACTTCGTGATTCAGCTTTCCCAGCGCCACTAATTAACTCCAGAGAACGTAGGAGCTGCGTGGCACCGAGATAAATTTAGCTCTGGAGATGAGCAGAATCCCCAGAATTACAAGCGGAGGAGAAGGGTGTTCTTGGAACCGTGGGGAAGTGGGGAGTGAACACCTGGCTGCCCGAGACAAAACTGCTCAGCTGCACTTCTGACCACAGGGCCAGCTCCAGTGAACCACAGAGAACCACCTGAGACCTGGGATGGGAAAGAGCCACTCTGTAGAGCCCAAAGGGAAGGTTCAAGCTCTTCAGCACCTTGGCCAAAATCCTCATAGATGAAAAGACTCCATTAAACTCCTCAAACTACTGCCTTAGACAATCCTTCTTACTTCTCCAAGCAGGCATAATGAAGCAGGCGAGGGAATTTAGGTCTGAATTAAGTTTAAATGCAGGAATCAAGGGACTTGTTTGGGTTTAGATTCACAGATTCTTTTCTCTTCAGATGTGGCAGCCTGACCTCCTGCATCATCCAGGTCATGCAACTACACCTTTAAAAAATCTGTATTGAGCCCCTTAACTTCTGTTTGAGCTATGGAGTGCTCCTGAGGAAGACATGCATTCTTGATTTGAAGAGACCAGACCGTGGAGAATCCATCACATACCCTGATAAACTGTTCCAGAGTTTAATTACTCTCACTGTTAAAAATTTGTGCCTTATTTCCAATTTGAATTTTTCTGCCGTCAGTTTCCAGCCTTTGGACCTTGTCGAGCCTTTGAGAGCTCAATTAAAGAACGCTAAAGCATCAGATACCATTTCCATCTGTCAGTGCTTAAACACAGAAACCTCAGTAGCTGATTCTCATGAGGGTTTTGGCAGGACTGGAACTACCAGCAGTAACTTTTCTGTCTGTCTTCAGAGTTGACTTGGAAGCCAAGTAAAAATGGTGAATGCAATTGATTTTTAATAATTAGTGATTCTGGAGAAAGCTGGGAAATAAATAGATTAGAAAATCTCTAATGAATCGTGGTTTTATCAGAATTCACTCTTTTCTCCACTGAAATGTTTTACTGGAAGAGTTCAGCTTCAAAGAACGGCATTGAAGGCTACATTGCACCCTAGGAGCTGAGTGTGTCCTGGAGCCCAGACCCCGTGGCACTCACACAGGAACCTCGCAGAGAGCCGGACATGTGGTGTGGCTGAAACTGCACAGAGGGATGGAAAACTGAAACTGCAGATCCACTGGGAGCTGGATCACAACTGAAACCATCATCTCTGCTGTGGCTGCAGTGCAAATGAACCTGAACACACAGAATCCCAGAATGGTTTGGGTTGGAAGGGACCTTAAAGATCATCTCCTTTACCCCCTGCCATGGGCAGGGACACCTTCCACCATCCCAGGGTGCTCCAAGCCCTGTCCAACCTGGCCTTGGGCACTGCCAGGGATCCAGGGGCAGCCACAGCTGCTCTGGGCAGCCTGTGCCAGGGCCTGACCACCCTCACAGAGAAGGATTTCCATCTAGCATCTAATCTAAATCCCTCCTCTTTTCATTTAAAACTGTTCCCCCTTGCCCCATCACTATGTGCCTATCATAGGCACTCTTCTGTGTGCCTAGCTGCTCTCTTCCATCCCCAACAGCTCTGGAAATGAACCCAAACTCATCCCACAAGAGTGTTGGAGGGTTTTCCTTCTCCCACCTCCCTCCTTCCTCTCCCATGGAACAAGGTTTTGACAAGCAACTGGCAAAGATAATCCACACGTTCAAACAAGTATGGAATGCCATCACCCCCAAAGCAACGGGACAGGCACCCTCCTTGGCCACTGCCTCACAGCAGATGGTGATATTTTCACTCATAGGACCTTTTATCTCTCTAAAGAGCCACCAACAACTTTTAGACACCAAAAACAAGCGTGGAGTGAGAGCTAGACACGACTCCTGCACTCAGACTGCCTGAATTTGAACGCGTGGAGCAGTCAGTGCCTGCTGCCGAGCGAGCTTTAGATGGATGGTTGGGAAAGTGGGGACTTGTCATGGAACCAGACCTGCAATCTCATTTCTGGAGCTACCACCACAACTCCTGCATGCGAGATGTTGCTTCTCTGCTGCTCCCACACGCTGCTCACGAGCCAGCTGTTGGGATGAACTATGCTTCCTGCACAATGGCACTTGCCTGCTTGAGGCAATGGTACCACATTCTGCCACTGAGTTAATTTGCCATGTGACAGGCAGACAGAGTACTTGAATACACCCAGAGCCCAGTGAATTTGGCTCTCTATCACCAGGGTTATTTCCTCTATGCAAGCAGCCTCCATCATGATCAGGGTAAAAAGGAACCAAGTTTATATGCTAGACAAATATATATTTGCCAGCCTGTCAGCAAATTATTCCTTCGACCTGAGCTATTACTTTCCCCACTGCTTTTCTAATTTAGCCTGAAAGCACCAGATAAAATCACAAAGAACAGGACTCTCAGGTGGGACTATATGCAAGACTTCACAGCTGTATGGACTTGGATAAATATTGCAGCAAATACTCAAGGTATGTTCAGTTCAGCTACAGACACTTTTTGTCATGGTAAATGTTCAGAAAATGAAAACAGGTTACAAAGGTCTATTCTATCCTACAAAACACTAAATGCTCACCTGAGGGAGACTGATTCCTACGTCTGACATTTGCTGCTGTAAGGCCAGATCCAAAATGCTGCGGGAAAGAGACTCAGGCAGGAGCTGAGGGGCATTTTGGAGGATGACAATTCAGTAAGGATCCTGCTACAAAACCAGAGATGTATCTAGAAATGGAAAAGACCTCACGAGTTCCTCCACCTTTCCTCTGGCCACTGCAGGATTGATCCCAAACCTTCCTCTGCCCATGGAAGGGAAACACTCCCTACAAAAGGCACTTCTGTGAACTGAGGTAACCCAAATGTTCTGGTGACCTCTGGGACATCCCAGCCCACCTTTGCCAGCTGCAAACTGGTACCTCTCTCACAGTCAGGCTTTCCAAGCCCATGGACAAGAACTCAGACAGCAGGTCAGGCTCCTTTCCCACATTCTTCAGGTCATCTGTCCCACAGATTCTTGTTACTGAGCCTACTTTTGACCCTGTGACCTTGGCCAACTTAGTCTTTCTATTATCAGGAGGAAGTAGTGATGGTTTTTATTATACTTACCTGTCTTAGATTTATTGTACCCAGAAGGATGACTGTGTTTTCTATTAAGAAGTATCTTTATTTTACCCTATCACTAAGAGAGGTGTGCAGGTCCTGAAAGCTGTTCAGCCCAACCAGCTGACACTTAATATTTTTCTTTGCTAAAAAAACAGCAGGAGTTACTAAGGCCTTAAATTAGCAAAACTCCTAAGCATAAATGTAGCTTAAAAATACATGCTTAATTTCCATTTAGATCATGGGAAATTACAGCCCAATCCCAGCAGGCACCTCCAGTTTTTTATATATACATTTATAGATATATAATTACAGGTTAGCGGAATAAGTGTGCCTCAAAGCACGTGCCTGAAAGTGCTGCTGAATCAAAGCTCCAACTCCTTCCACACCCACCCCAAAACACAGCAGCATTATTGGAAACACCATTAGCAGCAACCACGTCCCAATAAAGTGCGATTTTAATGCTAGGAAACATCCCGTGTTATCTAACCCAACCTAAGCACCAGTGGCTGCTGCGTGACAAGACCTGCATTTGATGTTGCCTTTGCACAGAACGCAGGAACACCAGCTCATAAACAAGTTAGGAAACACACTGAACCAACAACCCACAACTTACTTTGAACAAGCTTACCGATGTCAGCGCACGCGATAAAATTAGCCCGCTGGAGTCTGTGATTTTGGCATGATTAGCTGCTAATTATGCTCTGTAAGCTGAGAGGGGTGGGCTGAGCAGCTCGCCGGGGGCTGCTGGCTGCCTGTCTTCCCACAAAATTTGCTCACAAGGCATCTAAAAATAACTTTATAGGCAAACCTTCCTCTGAAGGGAGAGGCAGGGCAAAACAAAAGAGTGTAGACAGCTTAACCTCTTCATGCCCAAATATCCACACTCGTAGTGAGGCAACCAATACCCACAGCAGCAGAATGGAATCCTTTGGCACCTTTTCATCGAGGACCCAAGGCCTAAACCCTGCTGTTTTTCTCACTTCCCCCCAACTCAGCTTCCTATATCCTCACATCTGTACCCTCCCTCTGTCCCTGTGGTACCTCACACGTGGTCATTGCCTCTGTTCCACGAGCTGGGTGCTTTCAGTCCCACGTGGAGCTTTAGGGCTCTGCCAGCACACACCTGCTGGCTGAGAATCCCCTGGATTCCTGCCCCCGGGTGACACCCAGAGGTGTCCTGTCCTGATGGCAGCACAGGCTCTGTGCTCACGCAGAAAGCACGAGCAGAGGTTTGCCCAGCAGCTTTCCCGTGTCCAGCCTGCCCTGCCCTGCTTCTACTCCCCCAGCATCAGCTGCTGATTTCCACCCAACTCCTATTTTATGCAGAGGACACATCCATCCCAATTCTTTTTGAAGGCTGTGAGTTATCTCTGTCTGGGAGTACAGAGGGGAATATATGATGATGTTTATTGTCACGGGCGTATGACAAGCACATGATCATTTTCACTCGCTCCCCTGATGGAGCAAATCCATCAAAAGAGTGAAACAAGCTAAGTGGATGAAACACAAGCAAAATTTTATCTGCTGAGCAGTTCTATTGGGTTACAGAGCAAAGGAGGTTATTGATTCAAAGAGCACAGCGTGAGGGACTAAATACTTATGAGCATCAAAGCCCCACTGCAGTCAATTACTGCTCACAGCCAGTGACTGGAGCTCCTCATCAGGAAAGGATGTGCTGCTCCAACAGCAGTGATTTGGTGGAAAATGTGCTGTTAGTGCTAAACATGACAGAGCAAATACAAGGACTAGAGACAAGGGATCATACAGGGAGTGTTTAAGCTCCTCAACAAACTCATCACGCTGCTGGTGAAAAGCAAGCCAGGAAGAAGCACAGAAACTCAAATTCAGGCTGCACGCAGCTCTGGCCTTTATACAAAGGCCAAACTCCCACTTTTTAACACAAAATTCATAAGAGACCAAGCTTATCCACTTCTTGGTCACATTTTTCATTGCAAGGCCATCTCCATATTCAAGCTGGTGGATTTTCATGTTAGTCTAAAGGCAACCAGCAACACTAACAGCTGTTAGGGTTGAAGTCTCCCTGACACAGCAGGTGGGTGACATCCACAGACAATACACAGGTAAAAGCAGAATTACAAGGAGAAAAATACTGGCAATTTCCAAAAAATAAGAGCAACTCCTGTGAGCAGCAGCAGAGAAGCAGTGTTTGAGGCAAAAGCTGGAGGTAAACCTCGACAAGGATCCTGAACTTTAAAAATTCCTTCACACTGCCATGCAGACAGGATGTGTTTCTTTAAAGGCTTAATTTTTGGAGGTTGCTGAAAAGGAAATGAAGACATTTGCACATCTCATTCCCCTCATCTGTCTTTTAAACCAGAATGAAGACATGAGCCAGGCCTATTATGTATTAAACCAACAAACCACACTTGCAAGTCTCCTGATGCTTGTCCATCACTATGTTTCCACCCCTAGATAAGGCTAAGCTCCAAAAAAACCTCAGTTCTGCTGAGGGAAAAGCACAATATTGCTGGCAAAATTGAAGGACCACTTCCCTTTTTCCACAATAATCCCCCCTCTCTGTACAGCTCCTCTGTGGATAGATTAAATCATTTCTTAAAGCCAGTTTTTCTTCCAATAGTGTCACCACTGTTTTCCACTAGAGGCAAATGCACATAAACACAAGTTCCACGAGTTCAAGCTGATTTAACAAATCCCCCCATTCTCCAACCCCATTATTCCTCGGCCAGGCTGGCTAAAATCAGCTTTCAGGAGTCAGGAGAAGCTGCCCCCTCCCCACAGTGTGGGACCCACTGGGAGCTTTGTTTTCAAAGTGTGTGGTTTGTATTCTTTTTAATCCTCAAATGCTAAAAATGAATTGAGGAACTAGGACAGCTGCTGGAGGCTGTAGTGAGGTGGTAATTTAGAAGGGTTTAGGAAGCCAGGCACCCTGCCTTTTACAGAAAACATTGTATTCCACAGAGACATTTTAAAATAATAGGCTAGGGTAGGATACAGCTCTAATATTTTCTCACATAAATTGTTTTCCTTCACCCGTTTTTTATTCTGTTGGCTGATGCCAATGATTAAAAGTATCGGCATGTGGAAGTCATGCAGACAAACCCTCAACAAACCATTTTTACCCAACCTGCAGATCATCAGGCCTCGGTCTGTGAGCTGAGAGACAGAAACCAGTGGGTGCTCTGTGACCTGAGCTGACTGCAGCACAAAATGTCCCAAAAGGAGAGCCAGCTTCCATGATTGATACGGGATTGATATTTGGGTTATTGGTATTCAGTTCTTTCCCTGGTTTGGAGCAGGGGTGTGGGCTGCATGGACAGTCCAGTGTGGACACTCAGAGCCACACAAAGCCAGCCTGTGTCCTCCTGGACACCTTCCCACCCAGTTCCAGCCTGTGGGAATGCATTTGCAGCTCCAGGCAGGTGAGCAGGGACACAATTCATGCTGTCACTTCCACATGTCTTGCACGGCTGGACACAACACAAATCTGCCCCAGGAGCCCGGACAGGAGTTAATTTTCTGTGCAAATGTCTTATTGGAAAAGGAAAACCCCCGGTGCACGCAGTGGAGCTGCACTTTCACCTCCAGCTCCCCAGCCCTGCAGAGCTGCCTCCTTCTGCAGGATTCCAGCAGACACCGTTTCTGTGCCGTGCCCAAGAGGAGGAGGGGACAAGGCACCATCACCTCACTGCTGGCTGTCTTGCTGATACAGCAGCAGCACTGCAGGTTTTGCTGTGGCCATCACCTCCCAATTCTCTTAGAGAAAAGAAAAAAAGGCTAAAAAGCCAGGGTTGTAAAGGCTGTGGCTTTGTGGGGAACAAAACCCATCAGGTCACAAGTTTTTTGAAACCATCCATTTCCTGCCTGTGGAGAGGTGTGAGTGCTGAGCCACAGACACGGCAAATTAGAAAAAAAAACCATTTTGCTGAGAGCAAAATGTTTAATCTGAATGCTTGACCAGAACCAGCCCAGGTTTAACTGAAGGGTTGCCACGACCTAGGCAGGATTCCCACACTCTTCAAGAAGCTCTAGATTTGGAGCAAAGCTATCCTGCACGGGCTGGATGCCCTCATAACCTTGGCCAACTTAGTCTTTCTATTATCAGGAGGAAATAGTGATAGTTTTTATTCTATTTACCTGTCTTAGATTTACTGTACCCAGAAGGATGGGTACACCCAGCAGGATGTTCTTACCACCCACAGTATAAAATATCCTGAGGTCTGAGTAAGACCCACCAAGGACTTGCCATAGCCCAGTACACCACCAGTCATGCCTGAGGCTGCCCATGATCCCATGGCCCTGCAGCTGTGTCTCTGTAAGAGCAGCCCAAGACCTAAGAGTGCCACACAGTCACTGAAACTGAATTTGCCACAGCCACCGCTGTTACTATCGAAAAGGTCACTCTCCTCGAGAAACTCCAAGATTCAAGATTAATTTTGCATCATAAATATTCTGTTTACATGTTCGGAATAGATCAAATTAGAGAGAAACCGAATATTTAAGGGACTCTATAAAGGTTCTTCCCATGGAGAGTGGACAATCATAGAGGAGACAACTTATCCATTTCTTCATTAACCCCCTCACACAGTTCTGGGTCCCACCTGGTTTGATGCCACCCCTTTGCACACAAGCACATGTTCCCTGCCACAGCCTGGCTGAGCACAACGTGCATGACACATCCTGTCATCACCAAAGCATTCCTCATCCCCATGGCATTTCAGGAGTCTGCAACGTGCCACGTCAATTGTCCTCCTGCTGGCAATTTCACAGCATACAGACCATGGGCTGCACTTGATTTTCTCCACTATTTCACTCACCCATCAATATCCAAAATCCTCCTTCCCTCAAAACAAGTGTTTCATTTTATTTAAAAAGACCAAATCAACCTACTGATGGTTTGGTACCAATTCCACAGAACAATCTACTACGTGTATAAATTTATACTTCCATTAATCAATACTTACTCATAGATGAAACGAAGGAGCAGCTGTCTGAGCACATATGTTTAGCATCAGTTCATGACTATAAGCTAAATATACCTCCCATGGCTCCCAAAACCTCAAACAAAGAGCTCCTGTTCACTTGAGATGCACAGCCAGGGTCAGGTAAAGGTTATGAGTTATCCCTATCTCAAGGTTACTTACACAGAACATAAACTCCAGGATCAAGTTGCAGAGTCAGCAGCAATTGCTCACTCAAAGTCAATCACCTTCAGCAGAGACCAAGCAAAAGCAGAGGCCTTTGGGTCTGCCCAGCTTCCAGGAGTGAACTTGGCTGTTATCAGCTTTCCTTCTCCGGGGAGCCTCCTTAGATGTCAGGGCTCCCACTGCCAGCCCTGTGCAGCAGGCTCAAAACAGCATCACTGTTAAAATTTCTTGGCCTATTTTGGAGCAACCTCAAATTCAGGAGAGCAGGAGAAGCGAGGTAAGGTCAGGAGGAGAGGTGTGAGAGGGCTGTGTGAAGGTCTGACTGCCCAGACACAGAGCAAGATGTTATTGCACCTCACTGTCCAAGGGAGTTGTGGGGCACAGGGACCACAGTCCACAGGACTTCTCTGGTACACTCTCATTTAAAAACCAGCACGCCACAAGGTGTGCTCATCCTTCACCCCAAAGCTTTGGTAATGAAGAACAATGTTGTCTTTCTGAAGGACAGCCAGGAAACCCAACAGACCAAACTGTCCATGATTTTCACGGGTATTTAAAAGAATACATAGCCTGATAATCAGGTAGGATAAAAGGATAAAAGACATGAACCACTGTTCTGCCTTAAATCTGTGCACTCAGTGAGGCAAATACTGAGATTTCAACTTGCAAGTGCGTTTTGCAAACACAAGACTTCCCCTTAGGAATGTCCACCAAGATCTTGCTTGCCTTAAAGGCATTTCTTCTGAGGTACAGGCTTGAATGCACTGTCCAGATTCACAGTTCAAGCATCTGATGGGCAGCTCAGTATTTTGAAGGTGACAATCCATCTTAAAATTTGAGAGCCAAACTGGTCCCACTCTCACAAGAGAGCAAAGCCCACATTTGGAAGAAGCCCCATTCCCATCTGCCTGCAGAGTGCCCTTAGCAGCACGAAGTCTTGATGAATTCCTCGCCTGTCTTATCGGAGAACTGCGAGGCTCAGGTCTGTGTTGTCTGCAAAGTGCTTTGAAACTCTTCTGTCAAAGCTTTCAATAAATACCAAATGTTGTTATTTTATTACTGGCCCAGGTTGCCCAGAGAGGTTGTGGGTG
>VZTH01013403.1:33292-211673 GCA_013397815.1 Aleadryas rufinucha
AAACTGAATTTGCCACAGCCACCGCTGTTACTATCGAAAAGGTCACTCTCCTCGAGAAACTCCAAGATTCAAGATTAATTTTGCATCATAAATATTCTGTTTACATGTTCGGAATAGATCAAATTAGAGAGAAACCGAATATTTAAGGGACTCTATAAAGGTTCTTCCCATGGAGAGTGGACAATCATAGAGGAGACAACTTGTCCAGTCCTTCATTGACCCCCTCACACAGTTCTGGGTCCCACCTGGTTTGATGCCACCCCTTTGCACACAAGCACATGTTCCCTGCCACAGCCTGGCTGAGCACAACGTGCATGACACATCCTGTCATCACCAAAGCATTCCTCATCCCCCTGGCATTTCAGGAGTCTGCAACGTGCCACGTCAATTGTCCTCCTGCTGGCAATTTCACAGCATACAGACCATGGGCTGCACTTGATTTTCTCCACTATTTCACTCACCCATCAATATCCAAAATCCTCCTTCCCTCAAAACAAGTGCTTCATTTTATTTAAAAAGACCAAATCAACCTACTGATGGTTTGGTACCAATTCCACAGAACAATCTACTACGTGTATAAATTTATACTTCCATTAATCAATACTTACTCATAGATGAAACGAAGGAGCAGCTGTCTGAGCACATATGTTTAGCATCAGTTCATGACTATAAGCTAAATATACCTCCCATGGCTCCCAAAACCTCAAACAAAGAGCTCCTGTTCACTTGAGATGCACAGCCAGGGTCAGGTAAAGGTTATGAGTTATCCCTATCTCAAGGTTACTTACACAGAACATAAACTCCAGGATCAAGTTGCAGAGTCAGCAGCAATTGCTCACTCAAAGTCAATCACCTTCAGCAGAGACCAAGCAAAAGCAGAGGCCTTTGGGTCTGCCCAGCTTCCAGGAGTGAACTTGGCTGTTATCAGCTTTCCTTCTCCGGGGAGCCTCCTTAGATGTCAGGGCTCCCACTGCCAGCCCTGTGCAGCAGGCTCAAAACAGCATCACTGTTAAAATTTCTTGGCCTATTTTGGAGCAACCTCAAATTCAGGAGAGCAGGAGAAGCGAGGTAAGGTCAGGAGGAGAGGTGTGAGAGGGCTGTGTGAAGGTCTGACTGCCCAGACACAGAGCAAGATGTTATTGCACCTCACTGTCCAAGGGAGTTGTGGGGCACAGGGACCACAGTCCACAGGACTTCTCTGGTACACTCTCATTTAAAAACCAGCACACCACAAGGTGTGCTCAGCTCATCCTTCACCCCAAAGGTTTGGTAACGAAGAACAATGTTGTCTTTCTGAAGGACAGCCAGGAAACCCAACAGACCAAACTGACCATGATTTTCACGGGTATTTAAAAGAATACATAGCCTGATAATCAGGTAGGATAAAAGGATAAAAGACATGAACCACTGTTCTGCCTTAAATCTGTGCACTCAGTGAGGCAAATACTGAGATTTCAACTTGCAAGTGCGTTTTGCAAACACAAGACTTCCCCTTAGGAATGTCCACCAAGATCTTGCTTGCCTTAAAGGCATTTCTTCTGAGGTACAGGCTTGAATGCACTGTCCAGATTCACAGTTCAAGCATCTGATGGGCAGCTCAGTATTTTGAAGGTGACAATCCATCTTAAAATTTGAGAGCCAAACTGGTCCCACTCTCACAAGAGAGCAAAGCCCACATTTGGAAGAAGCCCCATTCCCATCTGCCTGCAGACTGCCCTTAGCAGCACGAAGTCTTGATGAATTCCTCGCCTGTCTCACCGGAGAACTGCGAGGCTCAGGTCTGTGTTGTCTGCAAAGTGCTTTGAAACTCTTCTGTCAAAGCTTTCAATAAATACCAAATGTTGTTATTTTATTACTGGCCCAGGTTGCCCAGAGAGGTTGTGGGTGTCCTGGGAACATCCAAGACCAGGCTGGACAAGACTCTGAGCAACCTGGTCTGGTTGAAGATGTCCCTGCTCATTGCAAAGGAATTGGAATGAGATGACCTTTAAGGTCTCTTCCAACACAAACTATTCTGTGATTCCACAATACTTTCCCTCTGCTTTCAGCCAGGACTATCCACATGCCACATTTTCCATGTCAAAGGGAGAAACCTTTCCTCCCTTACTAGATTACTCGAACTTCTTTGCTTAAATAAACACCCATCAGCTTTTATGTGGCTGTAGGACCTGCTCAACAACATCCCTGCTGCTCCAGGCAGCCTGGAGCACTCCCAGCTGTCCCTGGCTCCCTCCCAGTGTCGGGAGCAGAGAAGGGGAGCAGCTCCTGCTAATGCAGCGTTTCATCCTGCATGGAAAACAAAAGCTTGGGGCCCCCACAGCCAATCCTGCACCTGCCAAAGGCTTTGTGCCCCTGGCCTGAGAAGCACATCCCAGCAAAGGCTGGAGGAGACACTGCAGGGTCATCTGGTGCCTTCACCTGCCACATGTACTGCACTTCCCTTTTATTCTGTCTCTCCCTTTTTACAGTGGTAGGTGGGAAAACAGAAGAACAATCTCACATTGGCATCAGAAGCCATCAATCATCTGCTAAAAACAGCTGAATAATAGAACAAAAAGGAGAAAGAGAGAGAGAAAAGGGTCAAGGCTGGTCCTTAACTATGAAAATGTCTGTCCTGGTGAAATATACTGTAAATTAGTCTGAGATGAGGGAATTTGGAGCCAGCAGGATCCCCAAAGCTCACTTAATATCAACTCCAGAAACATTACACTAATGGATTTTTAAATATGATTTACAGGACGCTCTATCTGGGAGCATCGAGTGGATGGAGAAAAATGAAGAGCTGACCCGGCCTGAGTGATGTGCTTTGGGAGGGCTGGTGCTGCCTCCCCTCTGCAGGAGGCAAAGTTGGGTGGCAAAGAATGAGAAGCACTTTGAGGGCAGCACAGCCTGAAAGCTGGTGGCCACCTCTGCACTTTGGAAATGCCACTCAAAGCACCCAGTCTGCAAGGCAGAGCAGTGGGGATTTAGGCACACACTTCCCATTGATGAACACAATTTGAATATTTGGAAACCTGCACCCCATGGAGTTTAATGGCCTGGACCCCCCACACAGCCTAACCTCAAGGGACAAAGTCCCAAACTTCATTTGGGGTGTATGAGATTGGGGTGTATGAGACACCTCTATGTAGGGATGCAATTGTCCATGTGCTTCTGCACTCCCTGAAAAAACCCCAGCTTTTCTTCAGGACAAAACCCCCTAAATATATTAAACATCTCTGTCAGGATGAATCTCAAGTGGTTCAAAGGGGAAAGATGAAGCCCATCCACAGGGACCCTCAGGTTGTACAGGCCCCTTTGAAAATGCCTCTGCACAGGCTGAATCCCCTCACAGGGATGGAGGAAAATCCCCTCCCAGCAGCACAAGGTGTTCCTTCATCAGCATGAGCCGAGATTTTTGCATGGAGAGCAAACAAGCTGCTGCCCACGACGAGAGCCCAGGCAATGGTGATGCAGGACTTGTCAGCAGAGCAGCGCAGAGTGAGGGTGTCCAGCCCTCTGTCCCCCCACACCAGGGACAAACCAGTGGCTCCAGCTGTGGAGGGACAGAGCCAGCAAAGCCCTTGAGCAGGCACTTCAGTTTCAGTATGTCAGGAACTGCCCCCCGGCCAGCAAAGCACACTTGGGAAGGAAAGGAGACTGGCAAGAGTTTGGAATTTAACACTGATGAACATGGCCATGATACTGTCGTTCCAGTAATTTTCACCTACCCAGACTTCTTCTTTTTAATAGTTCATTTTTTAATTAAAATGTCCTTCTAGAGAGAAAATAAATACTTGCTCAGCTTAATGCTCTGTTTCTAATCTGGGTCGATTAAGAGGGTAACCGAATAAAACAAACACAAATAACTCCTCTGTAACAACCTCCTACAGCATCACCATGTGATTCTGACAACGTATTTCAAATTATTAACAACTCTTAGCAGCTCTATTCATCATCATCTTCGGTGTCAAGATACTTCAAGAGTCAAGCGAGCTTTTAATGAGCTCTCAGACTGAAAGAGGAAAGGAAATATACATCCAGTGCATAGTACTTTAATGATCACCTAATTCCTTTTATTGTATGTCCTGTTATGATTTATGAATTAGGCAGAAAGAGCAGAGACATTTGAAAAACCCTCGTGTACACAATATCCAAAATAAGGCAAACTTGCATTTACACAGATCGACCATATATGTCTGGATTTTATGTATAACAGCGGAGCTTCGTGCTGACGTTTGTTTTTCCTTATAAGCCCAAGATGTTTTCACTGCACAAGTCACCATGTAATTATGGATTTGTCATATTGATTTAAACTCCCGCAGCCCACGGGCCCGCCTGCTCGCCTTTGTGTGTTACACCAACACAAAGAAAACAGCTCAGAAAGGTGGTTCTTTGGCCCTGGGGGCATTAATGAGCTGTTCCTTACGGGCTCTGCCTCTCTCCCTTGCTGACCTCAGCTCACACTCCCCCCCAGTGAAATGATTTCCATCTGTTGGCAGCACAGGGGACAGGAGGCACTGGACGTTTCACAAATGCAGGTGACCCCTCTGACCCTCTCGGTGTAAGCACTTAAAACTTGCTCTCACTTTTTATTTACCCTGCAGTCATATCCCGTGAATAAAGGGGAACAATTTCCTTTCTGCGGCAATGACTACCCTCAGCTAGGTGGATATTCCCTGCAGATGCCTGTTGCAGGGTTTAAGAAGTGATTGGTGATTTCTCAGTGTCCTTCTGGAGACCCTGCAAAGAGCCTGGAGCTGCAGTGCGGCACCACGCTGGGCTCTGTGTAACACCACGGCTCAGGAATCCATCACAGGGAATAAAACACAGAGCCAAAGCCTTAGGCTGACACACATCTGAAATAAAATCTTCCCTTTGTAAAGAGTAACAGAGACTGGCTCTTCATGGACATGCTGGAATAGAGGGAAGAGATGTGTGGTGGGCAGGGAGAAGCCCAGGGGTGTGCACGCTGCGGGCAGCACTTGTGCAGAAAGCTGATCCCTTGGCCAGGAAACCTGCCCCTGTGTCCTCATGACTTGGGGAGAGCAAAAGCAGGGGAATGGACACCCCCAAGATGTCTCTGGAGAGACCTTCCTCAGCAAACATGGCTCCCAAAACCTACAGGCAAACCAAGCTCGCCCAGCACCCTCAGAAGCTCCCTGAGCCCCTCACACCCAGTGTCACCCCGGCCTCCACGTGGGGACAGGGTGGGATCTCTTCCCAGCATCAGCAGGGGCAACACCAAACGTCTGTGGCTTGTTCTGAATTTTCCCTCCCTTGGACTGAAACAAAATCTTCCTTTTGTAAAGAGTAACAGAGACTGACTCTTCCTGGACATGCTGGAATAGAGGGAAGAGATGTGTGGTGGGCAGGGAGAAGCCCAGGGGTGTGCATGCTGCAGGCAGCACTTGTGCAGAAAGCTGATCCCTTGGCCAGGAAACCTGCCCCTGTGTCCTCATGACTTGGGGAGAGCAAAAGCAGGGGAATGGACACCCCCAAGATGTCTCTGGAGAGACCTTCCCATCTCCCAAGATGTCTCTGGAGAGACCTTCCTCAGCAAACATGGCTCCCAAAACCTACAGGCAAACCAAGCTCGCCCAGCACCCTCAGAAGCTCCCTGAGCCCCTCACACCCAGTGTCACCCCGGCCTCCACGTGGGGACAGGGTGGGATCTCTTCCCAGCATCAGCAGGGGCAACACCAAACGTCTGTGGCTTGTTCTGAATTTTCCCTCCCCTGGACTGGCAGGGGTTAATGCTCACCTGGGGATGGGAGGAGGAGCAGGGACCCCAAGCCCATGGCCACCCTGCGCCAGGTCTCAGAAGCAGCTGCTGAGGGAGCATGCAAGGAGAAACACGTGGGATTGCACACACAGGAGCTGCCCCACTGCACCTTCCCCTGCCTTTGAGCCCTTGTTTCCGTGTCCCATCCCCTCCTGGCACACCTCCTTCACTGCTGGCTTCTTCCACAGCCACTCCAGCCATCCTGGTGCAACCTAAAGCTGAAAAGTGATCACGTGAAATCGAGGGACGCTTTCATTTTGGAGCAGGATCATGAGCACACTGAGCTGTGGGCAGTGTGGCAATAGCACAAGCCTTGGGCAGCTTTTTTTGGGGCAGAAATCATGGCAACCAAAACCTAAACGTTGGGAAGAGTTTGGTCACCAAACATTTGGTGTCCAGAGCACACTCAGCTCGGTCAGCTCAGTTGTTGCCTAAGAACAAAAGGAAAATCCTTGCAAGAGAGTTGAAGAGGTGAGATAAAAAAGCAATTCTTTAACAGAAGTTTTCAGGTGCAGAAAATGCAGCATTGCACACACATGATACAGGATTTCTATAATTTTTATAATGTTAATTAATTAGGATATCTAGCTGGTAGATCCAATAGGAAATCAGTTATCCCAGTAACCCACCCCAGGGCAGCCCTTGGAGCTGGTCCAGGTGCTTCTTTTCCCTATTAACTTGTGATGTCTTAAGTTCTGGTAGAAAATAAGATGTCCTTGTCAGGAATTCTCTTCTTAAGAAAAAGACTAAACAGAATTTCAAGAATGTATTAGGAAGTGTTTGTTAAACTGTGAGAGAGGGCAGGAAAAATACTAGAAGCTACACAAATATATATTAAAAATCTACAAGGCTACTAATATATGAAAAATATATAAAAAGCTAAAAAATCTTTAGGCATCGCAGTCCTTTGTCATAAGATCACACGCTACAGACCTGAGTATTCAGAGTGAGCAGGTGGACACAGCAGCCAAGAAAACCAACAAAACCAATCTCTGCAGTAGAATCCCAGAATTTGGGTGGGGTTGGAGGAGACCTTAAAGCTCATCTCATTCCAACCCTCTGCCATGGGCAGGGACACCTTCCACTAGGCCATTTTATGACGACTATTATTTGCCATTACCTTTTTAAGAGAGTTTATCCTTTCAGCTCCAATATTAATTTCCCAATTAGAAAAAACTGCTGGACAACTTCATTAACAAACACTTCTTCGTGTCACTGAAGTACTTGTTGACCACCTGCCACCATCTGTTGTCAAAGGGACGTGAAACCTTCACGATGACCACAGGGACTGGAATCCCTCCAAGGCAGATTGTGGTGATCCTCCCACAGGCTGGATTCTCCCCAAGTGATGTCTGATGTCAGCTCACAGATGATAAATGACATTCTCTCTCACCCCAAACATCCAACAAATTGAACACAGTTTTTACATTCCTATATAAGCCACATATACCT
The DNA here is from genome assembly GCA_013397815.1 of Aleadryas rufinucha. Classification (NCBI taxonomy): domain Eukaryota; kingdom Metazoa; phylum Chordata; class Aves; order Passeriformes; genus Aleadryas; species Aleadryas rufinucha. Next base: position 40,509 of record VZTH01013403.1, read on the forward strand.
GTCATGTGTTTTTCCAATGGTCTGGATGTAACAGCAAATGTCCTTCCATCTTCACCTTCCAAATGCCAGCTCCAGCAAAACGCTCTAGAATGGCTTGTTCCTTTCCCACCAAGCACTAGAATTCCTCCAAAATTCAGTCCTGCACCTTCACAAGTGCAGTTGTACTCTTCATATCAGGAAGAGCCTGCCCACCACTAAAATTTGTTACAGCTCCAAGCCTAAAGCTAACACTTCAAAGTGCTTTATGTGGGTCATTTTTATCTGTGCCCTGCTGTGGTACCTGGCACTGAGGGAGACGTTTCCCACTGCTCCCATTCCTTCTGTTTCCCCTGGTGTTTTTTCACAGCTCTCAGATTCCTTGCTGTGAATATTGTCTGAAAGATATAAAATATAAAAAATATGGACTTTGCTGACTGTGCAGGAATCAAACACCACCTGAAACACTCCTGAAGTAACAGGTGCATCCAGAAGTCCCAACCCAGAATGGAGCCCTCCGAGACACGTCAGCTGAGTGGAGTTTGGACATGATCCCTGGGGAATCACCAAGGCAAATCAATAGGACTGTTCAAAGTGATCAGCTATCCTGGCATTGCTCTCACATGAAAAATTTGGAAAGATATATTGATGCCTGGTAATCAGGCAGTTCAATGAAAGGAATCTGTTCAAGAGAAGAGGCACACCAAGTGTTGTAACTATCACAGCTTCCCTCTGATGGTCAAGCATAATTCAAGACATGTGAAATAAATGATAGAAGCAAAACTAATGCCACCGTCAGCTGGTTCCTGAGATGAAAAAGACACCTATGGGGAAATTAAAACCATCCTTCACATCACTGACAAAGCAGAGTTTTAGCAGCCATTGGTTGTGCTTTTCACAGGCTGCTCAAAACACCCAATACACCCCTCTCTGTCATTAGATAAAGGAACTCCAGAGCATCTCACCAAATTCACTGTGGTTTTATCATAAACAGAACCCATCCCCATGAAGAGCAGCAGTGAACAAGTGGGTTTGTACTGGGTGGAAGTGACACACACATTCTGCCACCAAGCCTCTGCAGCGTGCACAGCAAATTTATCCTACAACAGCCCTGGATAAAGTGGAAGCAGCTGGGGATTGCCCTGGCAGACACCAATTAACCTACATCACACACAGCAATGACAGCCATAGCTCATTGCTACAACCCTCAGGAATACCAGTGGTAGTGCCTAAAAAAATAAAAAAGAAAACAAATAAATAAGGCTATTGATGAGTATGGGCTACCCTCAAGCATGGTGAAAGCAGGTGTGTGCGGATATGGATGCAAGCTGTCAATATGTTAAAGGAACTGATGACTTTGATTATACGAGACCACAGACATCAGACCAAAGAGGCAGCTCCCAAAAAATCCAGAGATCATTAGGAACAGCTTTTGAGGCTGTGGCTTCCCTCCTGAAATTGTGAAATAACTGTGGAGTCTCAAAATATTTAAGGCTTTGATGAAAAGTTCAATTTTTCCCTTAGCAATTTAAGGATATGAATCATGGGGAAAGAATGCTGCTGACGGGGAGAAAAAACTGAAGCCTTAGTGATGTGGTCCTGACATATCCTTTAGATTGAAAGGAAGATGAATGCTGATGCTAGAAATATTACTGGGGAACAAGCAGACTCTGCTGTCAGAAATCAATAGATACAGACTTATGTACTTTGGTCACATCAGACACTGAGATGAAAATAAACCTCAAGAAAGTAATTAAGGGAGGGAAAGCAGAGGATCGCTGCAGAAGAAAATGAGCAGTGGGAAGTGGAGGGGGCAGCACTGCAAGGGATGTCCACACATGGAGAAAAGGACTGTGCTTTGCTCAGGTGCCACAGTGCAGCAATGAGGCAACCAGGAAAAAAGACAGTAGTGCCTGGGAAGGAAGGCAGAGTAGGGAGAGGAAGCAATCAAGATGAGAAAAGGAAAGGTTGCAATGTGATCTGTGTCCACTTAAAATAAGATTTTTTGACTTTATCCCATGTAACTTTGTTCTTTAACCCTTTCCAGAGGTTCATCATAACCCTTTCCTTTCTGCAACTTTGCAAGAAAGGAGGGGGGAAAACCAAAAGTTTTAATTTCATGTGAGTGGCCCTTTCCCATACCCCTCCTGCCCTACCACCACCACCACCACCACACACAAAAGCTGACCACCAGCACAAGGTCTGTGTGTGTAGAACTGATCAGACTCTGTGGGATGTCCAAACCTGGGCTGGCCTTCAAAGAAAGCCTTCAAGAGTCTCCACCCCATGCACGAACAGGGATCAAACACACACACAGCTACACCCCTGGAGCTTTGCACTCCAGAACCTGAAAGGAAAAAGCCAGAACAAGTCTTCTTCTTGCTAGAGAGAGCAGGTTTTATGTGCCTGTTTGTGTCTGTAGGCCTCTGTGTGTGCACAGACCCACCCGAGATGCACGAGCAGTCTGTGCACACACCTGGAGTTACACGTGGCAGCCAGAGCTCTCACCAACACAAGCCAGCTCCTCCTGCTTTTCCTCCCATCCCTTCCCCTGCCCACTGACTGCACAGAACCACTGCAGGTCTCTTCACCTTCCTTTGAGCCCACCCCTGATTTTTTCCCAGTTCAGCAGTCTCCCACATCACCCATGGCTGTGGGGATGGAGCAGATCACACGCTGTGCAGGGCCACCCCGGGCACAGGGACCTGCAGTGGGGCTCTCACAAAACCACGCCTGCACAACAGGCAGCAGCTCCACATATATTCTCAGAGATTAAATCTCTGTCACAGGCTCTTAAAACTGTGATTTAGAAGCGTGGTCAACAGCACAAGTGACAGAGAGAGCAACTTCATCCATCTGAGGCAACTGCCACTTCCAGGAGCAGCTGCTTGGGAAAAAAAAGGAGACCGTGAACCCAAACAGCATTTCCATAATCTCTGCTGCTTCCAGACCCCTCCTAGGACCAGCTTTGTGGGAAGCATCAAGTACCCACTTGCCTAAAATCCACCCTCTCTTGGGAGCTCTCAGGGACCAAAATATTTTGACAAGAATCCAAATCCTTTTCATGACAAAGGAAGACAAGAAGGAATTTGCAAGGCTGAGAGTGTGGAATTAGAAGATGCGTGCACGGAACACACACCTCAGACTGACTGAGCTGTGTATCTCATGCAGAGGGTGATTTCTGGAGCTCCCGTGGGAAGCTGGAGATTACTGATAAGACACTGTATCTGAACCACATTTTTTTACATCACCTACTTATTCCAGACAAGTCTGAAGAAGTTAACTCTAAAATTCATGTAGTCAAGGTCTGTTTTGCTCTTTCCAAATACTCAGGGATTAGCTTTGCAAGCACCAAGAATATCTCTAACCACTCATAATTTCTCCAAGGTACACAGCTGAGCCCTAACACTCCTCTGCACAAAACCCAAACAGAACCTTCTCCCTGGGCTGCTGTTCAGTTCTGCACGCTGTTTCACCCTTGAAAACCATCCTAAAATGGTCCTCACAATCTAATCAAACAGCAGATAATGCCTCCGACTTCACTGGGATTAATTCTGATTTCTTCTGGCCAGAGTGTGTGCAAATAACACCAGTTTCTTAAATCAAGAAAATAATTCAAGGTAAGACTGAGCCAAGTCCCGAGCCAGCAGGTCAGGGAGGGGATGCCTGTTTCTACAGAGCCTTTGATCCTTGCTGCTTGACCTTGCTTTTGGCAACCTTGGGAGGTCAGGGAAATTGTTTGGGGAGCCCCACAGCCTATTGATTTCTTCACAAGGGGGAGGCCATAGGCATTGTCATGGTAATGGCAGACCCCAAAGGCTTGTTAGGTGTTCCACCCCTCTGAGATGTGCACAGGCAAGGGCACGCCTGGCTGCTTTGGAGGCCAACAATCTGCCAATCAGTTCCACCCCATGAAAACTAAGGTGAATCTGAGGAGACCTCGCCACCTGTATTATAATCTGCAGCTGTATTGAAATTTTCCTGGCAGGGCTGAAATTTTAATGTTTAATTTACTTGAACTAATGTGTCACAAAATTCCCATCTACACTAAAAATTCTAATGAACCTTTGGGTGGACGAAGAGACCTCCAAACTTTGATCCTTTTCATCACTGTATTTTGAAACAAGCAGCTCCTTAAGAAGGTTAAGGAAGCAATAATAAAGACTTTTTAGTGTGCATACATGATCATTCCATGCTGATGCACTTCAGCTTTAATAATATTGTATTAAATTTTATTGTAACCTTGCTGACATTTACTGCAAGGGAAAGTGCGTGAGCTTAACAGCCTTATAAAATACAGCCCAGTAATGTACCTATAAAGCATAATATTTCTATACCAATGATGAGCTATTGCAATTGCATCCAATTTAGTGGCTCATTATTAACGAGCGCAATCACCTTCTCAGTCACATGCTCTGAAACACAGCCTGGTGTGTCGATGCCATTTCACATTTTACAAGGCAGCTGCTCCAATTTCGCTCAGAGGTACAATGATCTGACAGTGGAAATTCTCTTCTCATCATGAATTAGCTGCAAAACGCACCTGATGATGAAGAGGTGAGCCCTCGTGCACATCACCATGACTCCGGTTTATTCAAAGGAGGGAAATTAGTTTGCTCTACCTGAGATTGGGGTCATTTAAGCTGACGTGACTCCCTCAACTCCCAAATATAGCCTTTCACTAAAAACCTCTTCTGGTACCAAATATTGGACTTTGGTGGAATTTAAGTCGGACTTTGGTGGAATTTAAGCACCTCCCTTCACAAAAGCACATCTGAAAGTCCCTGCATCCACAACCTCTTGTTCCTACAAGCCCTTAAAACTCCCCAGTGAGCTCTCTGTGGCATGTTCGTTTCCTAACAGAAGCTCCCAGGCTTTCCCAGCCCATTCTGATGGGCCAAGGACCTGCTGGGATCCAGAGACCTGGCAAAAAAATACCTTAACTGTCCTTATAATCCCAGAAGAGGTCTCCTAAGCAAGTCCTCTGGATCGTTCCCAAAGGCACCGAGGACAAGGTGATGCTTGAAGTCAGAACTGTTGTTCTTGTTAAAGAAAAGACGGACAAGGATACAAATTTCAGCACAAGAAACAGGCGCAGTTCCCACCTCCAATCAGCATAACTTGTCTTTTCTTCAACAACCCTGTCACATATGAGCAAAACTTGGTGCTTTCAGAGTCAAGCTGCAGATTTGCATCATTCAAAGTCCAAATCCTGAAGGTGCTTCCTGAAGGGTACAACATCAAAATAAGCAGAAGGGGAACTCGTCCACACCTGAGACACTCCCAAGCTTTATGACTATGGATTCCACGTCTCCTTCATCTGCACTGAGACAAAGCACACCAAAAAGACAATAGGACAAGACCCAACAAGATGTGAGGGCTGCCCCTGGCGTGACCCAAGTTCAGAATGTCTGAGGACCTGTATCACATGGCAAAATCCCAGTGCAATGAAGTCCTCAAAAGCAGCTGGGGATTTTCTGAGCTGTCAAGGTGACACAGCCTCAAAGAGATCTGTGCTGCTCGGCAGGATGAGACAAACACAGCTGGTACCTGGAAGAGATTAATTCAAGGAGTCATCTTGGTTGGAAGACAGGCAAAGATGTGGAGACACTGTGTATATGGTGTAAAGAAAATAAGTAGTTCATTTTCTTCGAGCATTAAGCTGTAATGGCTGTCAAGGGGGATTACCAATATTGTTATGCCAGTGTCAGCACATGTTGTAGAACAGCTATATTTTGAATTTCCATACTTGCTTAATTTAATGTTCAGATAATCTGGCAAATGAAAGACGAGCCTCAAAGACTCTTCCCCCCTCCCCCTTTCCCTTTAAAAAAATCATTCTATTAAGAATGTTAAATTCTTGGGAGCAAGAGCTGGCGTACATGGAGGGCACATACTAATCTCATTTATGCTGAGATTTGCTTTCTGTTAAGCAACAGAAAAACAGCTAATCAAGCATAATTCAATAATACATCATCTGCAGATGCAAAGACTCAGAAGATTGGTATGGAGCTTTGCCCATTTACATGAACTGATGATCTAGGCCAGGTGCAATTAATTGCACGTGGGGTGTGGGTGTACACCTCAATTCCTCCTCTGATGGCTCCTCCTCAGGTCTGAGCTCACTGGAATCTGGGACAGCTGCCAGCACATGACTGAATGGGATCTGTGCTTCTCTACATGTGTCATTGGTCTCTGGCAGCCAAGAGAGCCCACTTCCCTGGGCAGGGAGCACTGGCCCAGCTGCCAATTTGCCACCAGAGGCACTCATTGCTTGAGGAAAATGTCAGGTGGAATCTGGGATCAGCTGGTGACACTGGCGTGTCCTCTGCATCACACCACAGAGCACTTCCAGACGTCCTCAGAACAACTTTATGCTCCTTGCAGAAAACTACAGAAGGCAAAGCATGGCCTGCTCAGCCACTGCTGGGTGGGTCAGCGAGCACTTCCCCATTGTGGTGTGTCATGGCCAGCACAGCAGCCAACAAGACCAAGTGGACCAGCACCTCCAATGGTTTGACACACACACAGAGCCCAAGAGCCCTAAAGTTAGGGTGAGTTCCCAAGGGCCTGTGCAGGGTATGTAAATCTACACCTCCATAATTGGCCACCACCATCTCTTCCCATTCTCTCCTGTATTTGGTTTCCCCTCTAGAAAGTTCTGTGTTCCTCAATCCCTTATTGGTCCATGTTAATTCTCCCCGCCTACCCTAATTGCTATTAGTTAAACACCCTTCTCCCCGCCTCTGTAACGCCCCCTTTCTCTTTTATCATTGGTTATTATGTGCTTTCCCCGCCCATTCTGCAGGAGTATAAAACCTCATGTAAAAATCATTTCTCTGGTTCTTCGCGTCCATTTTTGGATTTCTTTTGGGCCCTCGATCTCATTAAACCTCCTCCTTTTACCGCGAGGAACTCCCTCCGCCTCGTTCCTGCCTGCCCCGCGCACTCTCACCATCGGTGGGCAGGGCGAACCCGAGCCGGAGCTTCGCTGTGACAGTCCCCATCTCCCCCTCGGGTGCGGGCAGATGCCCGGTGCTCGTGGTCAGAGCTAGCTGGTAACAGCGCCGCGGCACTTCCCCAGTTCCATGCTCACAGCCACCACCCAGCAGGAGCTCAGGAGAAGGACCCACCAGCTCTTGGCATGGGCTGTGCCACAAGGAGAAAGGTCCCTGTGTCACCAGCCCAGGCACCCCCTGCAAACAGAGCAGCACATTGGCCCTGAGCCCTGGAGCCGCTGCCAGCACCCCACAGGGCAGCCCTGAGTCCCAGTCCTGCTGCAGCTGAAACAGGGGCAACATTTCACACCCACTGCAAATCTTGCATCACACTACACTCCTCAGAGCCATCTGGAGGAAGCAATTTTGTTTTGTGGATGGATACTCCTTTCCTTTCTTTCATTCAGATTTGATCAAAAACGAAAAGTGTTCGGAATCCTCTACCTAAAAGAACAGAGTTGTAGTCCAGGGAGAGCTGCTGGGTACTGCAGACAGACTCGTGGAGCCCTGGGCTCCTTGTCAGAGACACTGTGCCAAGAAGTGACAAAGAGGTTCCTTCAAACCTCTGAAATCAAAAACATCCTCACTAAATAGTCTGTTTGGCAAACTGGCAAATTCTACCCTCTAAATACTTTTTCAGTGTTACTGTTATGCAGCTTCATAGATCACAATGTCACTCCATGGGGCAAAAGCCTCACCTTTCGGACTAACTTACAAGAGCCCAGGTTACACCTCTTGCCAACTCTTCCTCTGACTAGTATCTGATACATAAGGAAAAAAGCATTTTGGGAGGTTGGAGGGTTTGCAATGTAAAACCCAGCAATACTAATAGACAGAGTAGCAGAGAGAGTGCTGTGCACAAGGACCACAGGCAGACACACCAAATGAAACACACACAAACAGGAGAGAGGCCAAGAGATATTTCTCTTTGTTCTCCATCCCCTGTTTTGGTGTTAAGGCTCTATGCTAATTTCCATGGAATTACTACAGCACATTTGCAAACACACATGAAACGCAGCCAGCTCTGCAGTCACTGCTGTCTTGGACTATTAAGTACAATATTTAGCTCAGCCAGATGCCACCAGAAGTTCGCCAAGCCCATAAAACAAGCTTGATCACATATTTTCGAAAATGAGGATGTGAAGCCATTTTGGAAGAGTTTACATGTATGTTTGTGTATTCGTTTCCTTCCATCTGGCAAATTCCCCCCCGAGGCAGTGAGATGAAGCCCAAGGGAGGAAGTGTTTGTGTTCAGTCACCTCTCAGCAACACCCTTGTGAGAGAGGATTGTCGTGAGGCCCCCTCAGCCAGAGCACAGACTGCTGCTGATGGCACAGAGGATTCCAGAAGATGCTGCTCTTGCTCTTGATGAGGCCCACGAGGGAAAACAGGACTCTCTGCTCTCTGCTGGGTGCAGACCTCAAGGGTAGCTGGCTCCAGAGCAGTGTGGAGGCAGCTCTGCAGGTTTTCAAGGTGCTAAAAATCTCAGTGTCCAGACACAGCACATTTCAAGCCTTTCTCTACCCTTAAGGCAATGGGTCCTTGTCCCATGGGCAGCAGATCCCTGTCCCAAGACCAGCAGATCCCTGTCCCATGAGCAGCAGATCCTGTCCCATGAGCAGCAAATCCCTGTCCCAAGACCAGCACATCCCTGTCCCACGGCCAGCAGATCCTGTCCCATGGCCAGTGGGCCCCTGTCCCATGAGCAGCAGATCCTGTCCTAAGACCAGCAGATCCTGTCCCAAGACCAGCAGATCCTGTCCCATGGCCAGCAGATCCTGTCCCAAGAGCAGCAGATCCCTGTCCCAAGACCAGCAGATCCCTGTCCCATGAGCAGCAGATCCTGTCCCAAGAGCAGCAGATCGTGTCCCATGAGCAGCCATGGTGCAGAGGAGCGCTGGGTGACCTGGCCAGGGCCCAGCGCTGTGCACACGTGTTCCTCTCACAAAATAGCCACAGTTGGTTGCCAGGCCCCCAGTTTACCCACAGGGTTGGAAGCCCGAGATGCTTGGCCCTGCCCCGAGCCAGAACACATGTTTGTGGGATATACAAAGTGCTTGAAATAGAGGCCACAGAGGACCCATTAGAAATTCAATATTAGCTTTGTAAAATTGCTAATAATTAGCTACAGCTCTTTTCTCCATCACGGCAGCTGGTGACATGAAAGTGATTAAGTTTCTAATGAATAGATTAGGGTTACTGAATATATTAAATAACAAGGTTTTTAATCAACTGTTTATTGATTCCAGCAAGACAGTTCTGATGGCAAAAAAACCACTGGGTAGCAGTGGAATTTATTTATGGGCTAGTGTTCTACATCAGAAATAATTAAAAATAGATTATTTTTCACCAAATCTAGAGCTTTTTTCTCTTTGAGGCAGGTCAATATGGATTAAATTAACTGCAAATAATAAATTAAGGGAGAATTGAAAGCTAAATTCAGAGCAGAGAGGTGCTCGCAGCTTGGCAGTCAATCTTTGTTTGCAGTTGTTGGGGCAGAACCAGCCACATATTTATTGCCTGGTTTCAGCCAGGAGAGACAAAAAGGTTGGACACCTTGGGCAAAGGGTTTCTGAGGCACCACCCCTGTTTCCAGCCTTGTAGGAAGGATCCATAAGGATCCTACCCCAAAAGCCATGTGGGATTAGAATGGTGTTAACCAACCAGAAAGCAAACTTTTATTTGCTTCCTCAGTTCACTGGGTGCCACTGGGAGCCAGGTGAGCTCCCCTAGGAGATTCCTACGGAGCCAAGCAACAATCTGGAGCCCTGACTCTTCTTTTTGGATTAAGACAGCAATCCCACCTTGCAGCCTGGTGCTCGGGATGCAGCCGCCAAAGCCCCGTGGAAAAACAGCTTTTCAGCTTGGCTGCATCCCTGATCAGGTGCCAGGGGTTGTGTGCTGCAAAGCAAAGGATTGCCTGGGGGTGTCACTCACGGCTGGAAAGTCCTCTCTGGCCAGCACCAACAGCTTCCTGCTGAAAAGCTGTGAACCTGCCAGCAACATCACAAGTCTCAGCCCTCGGAAACGAAGCTCAGGAGCAATTTCGCTCTGCTCATCAGAGACTTTCCCAGTGCAGCTCGTTGATCTCCAAGGCCAGCCCAGAGACAAGCAGCACATTCCACATTCTCTTTAAGCAGTTTCCATTTCTGCTTCTGTCAGGTTCAGAGGACCACGGCTGCATCCCTTCATGCAATAGGATCCAGGATGTTCTGCAGTTTTAAATACTCACAGTGGAAAACGTAGGAAAAAGAAGAAATCTTTAGGAGCTCTGACTTTTTCCATGGCTCCAAAGCGCCGAACAACTTTCTGCCAGTATATATAGCTACCTTGGGGTCTATTATTTTATTAAGGGATATTTGAAGTGCTCCATGACATAAGCAAATCCATAATGTATGTATATACAGTGCATATGCATATGGAGCCATTTACAGAGCAAATCTTTCTAGCTCTGATAGTTTATAATGTAGAAGACCTTTAGTCTGGCATTGAACCAAAGCCAAAAGCTTCATGTGCTCTTTAAACCAGTGTAACATAAAGAAGATCTTTTTCTTTGGAGCCTCAGTGGAAGCAGGATTTCATGGAAGGTTTTGCTCTCAAAATGGCATCTGTCTGAAGGGTTTGGGTTAGTGTGAGCAGTACCTGTAAAAAACGTGTGCAGAGGGGCTGTTGAGGTCGTCGAAGGGCCCTGATAAATCAGATTACTGTGTTTGTGGGGAGCTGTAGAGTTACCACTGCTTCACATGTGATGGGGCTTGGCATTTGGAAACAGAGCATGGGGAAACAGGATGGACCCACGTGGCCTTCACAAGGACCACAGCCATGACCTGTGAGGGCTACAGTCCCCTCTTCCCTCCTGTTCCGTCTGCTAAGTCATCTTTCCCTCAAGACAATTATCATACAGGGAAAGCAAAACCCAGCTGGCTTTCCTACCAGCTCTCCTTGCAGTAATGTCACAGTTTTAAGATAAATGAGATGTGATTTGCAATATTAATATCGACACTGATACCAACACTGCAATTACACATTTATACTGTGTAAGCGTTAGACACAAGGATCATCTACATCCCAAAGCTCTAATGCAATTCCATCAAGTTTTTCCTTTATTTTCCTTTTTTTCATTCTGCTCACTGTCAGTCTCTCAGCTTTTAAATATAGAAATGGTGGCCCTTTGGGGGAAGGGAGAAACTCTGGAGCACGGCCTGCCAACAGGGATTCCCTGAGGGATCGGGGGACATCCCTGGCTCATGCCCCAATCTCAGATACACCCTGGACAGAGGAAGCTGGAGAGGTGATTTAGAGCATATTTTCCATACCACAACCAAAGAGTTGATCTGCAGTTAACACCCAAGTGTGGAGAGCAGAAAAACTTCATCAGAAAAGAGAACAAACCCCAGAGGAGGAACCAGCATCTCCTCTGTGTGCCAGGAGCGTTGCAGGAAGCAAGTCCCAGTTGGCATTGTAATTCCCAGCTGGCATCAGCAGCACCGTGAAATAAATGAAGGTGCCTTCAAGGCATCCTTTTTCATCACAGCATCAGCCTGTTTTTTCTCTCTCAATCACACAGCTGCTTCTCCCAGCACACAGCTTCTTGAGCTAAGCCATCTGGGAGAGCCATCTTTCCCAGAGGTGGCTGGAAAATCAGCAGGAGAGGTAGGTGGAGACCACACATCCATGATTGGAAAGAGTCCTCAGCACGTTCCAGCAGGACCCAACCATGCTGGCACCTGACTGCACCTTTCTGTTTAGTCCCTGAGCTGTGTGGGGACCCAGGGAGGGGGTCTGTAGGAGATGGGAGGTGTGGCAGGAGGGCACACGAGCTATGGAATCTGTCTCTGAGGTTGTGGGGTCACTCCTAGAGGCCACTAAGCCTAGAGCTGAGCTTAGCAGGACCAGGTTAGATGTCAAAGGTGCACCACAGGAACCAGCATGAAAACCCTCTCTGATCATTACCCCCTCTTCCTTTCTCTCACCGCTCCCATTTGATGAGTTCCTGGAAAGTGCAAGGTCAAAGATGAAGAAAGCAGTAAATACTTCAGGGAGACACTGCAGGGAGGTGGCAGGGCAGAAAGACCACTAAGAACAAACCCACCCTGGGTGTTTGCACCATCTGGAGCAGCATTCCCTCAAATACACTCCTTGAGGGGCTTACCCCGTCACCTTCAAGCTCAAATTGCAATTTATAAGGAAACTACAGGAAAATGTCACGTCAAAGCTCTTCAGAGAAGGCAAGTGTCACTGGGTTGCCCCAGGATAATCTCCTGCTGTGCCTTTTCCTCCCCTCTGTGCAGCATCAGAAAGGTGCCAGGCATTCATCCACAGGCACATCCCACCACCAATCCCCCTGGGTGCCCATCCTCGCCCCAGGGAGATGCAGTTGCACAGGGCCAAGGAGGAGTGCTCGAGGCTGCCCTTATTGCACCTCATCTGCGTGAATCCCTGAGAGCTGCTGGGAATCTGAGATTTGTCAGCATTTCCCATCTCACGTTTCCTACTGGAAATCCCTCCAGCAGGTGAGATGCTGTAATAGGTACTGTTCAGCAAGCTAATTAAAGCCATATGTAATTGTCAGAAAGATAATTGACACATTAGGACTCTGAGATCTGCGTTTGGCCTTTTTGCAGTTTCTATCTCGTGGTGTGGCAGCTGCAGGGATGGCAAACAGGATTTAACACCACTTGCAGGTGTGTCACCTTCCCTCCCCACACTGAAAGTTCTACCTGCCTGGAAAGCTGGTTTAGCACAGCACAAAGGAGCCCACTCAGCCCTTACCATTCCCACCTCCAGCTGAAGTTGTGACTGTAGTAAATACTTTTATAATCTGCAGAATCTGTCACTTCACCCTGCATTTTGGTCACAGGGAACTCCGCTGGTGACCATGCTCCAGCAAGAAAACTGACCATTTATTCTTCAGCCTGATCAAGCCCAGGGAAGGACATGGCTTCATCTCCCACCCTAACTCAGTGTTAAGAACCTTTGATGAGAGCACTCGAGGAAAGATTTTTGGAAATCCAAGTAGATTCTGCAGTTTGGATTGAGCTTGTTTGCCAAAAATATGAATTCAAAGCAATCACCTAAAGCACATTTTCCACAGATTGAGCATGAATGCCCCTTGGTGGAGGGAAAGCCAAACCCACCACATGGATCTTTACATCCAAGGCCCTTGGTTCAGGCCAAGGTATGACTTTGAAGGAGATGCTCTGATTCTCTGTAGAAGCTTCTCAATGTGTGAACGCGTATCCAGACAACCACAACACGTTTGGGCTGGGATGTCATCTGGAAAGCATTACAAAGCACAGACTCGCCCATGGGATTTCCTGCACTTCCTGCCTGACATGGGAACAGCCCGTTCCCCATCGCCCGGCTGCTCCTGCTCCTCGGCACAGCAGCCACAGACAGGAGAGACAGAGCATGGGTCTCCACACTGTGAGCTGCCTTTTCCCCCTGCCCTTTGGAATCATCCCTTTGTCCCCAGCTTCCAGCACAGTAATTCCCCTGCTGGCATTCTCTGAGGAGCGTCCCTCCTGCCAGAACAGGGCGATGCTCCACGTTGGAGCGCACACAGCCCACAGGGACCAGGGCAGTTTCCAGAGCTCTTGGCCAAGGCCTAAACCCAAATGGAATGGAGGGTTTGGGTTTTCAGGTCTTTTTTTTAACGTATTTTGCTAAGCACAGAACAACGCAGGAATAGCACAGAATATAAACTTCTTTCCTTTTTCAATTAATTTCACAAACTAAACAGGATCCATAGCCTTCCTGAGCTACCTCAGGGACTCCCTGGAGTGTCTCATATGTTCATATTTCAGCCTCCTTTCTGTCTGCATTTTATGAATTCCTCCTCCCAAAATGCTGAACTCCCTCTTCTCTCTCTTCCCTGCTTTTAGAGAGATTTTTACAGGCATTAAGAGGCTCCAGATGAAACACAAAGAGCCAAATTCTCTATTGCCATGTAATTTTTGCAGTCACTTCCACTACTGAAAAGCAAAATAAAATGTCAGTAAGGACATTTCTGATTTTTACTCACTTTCTGATAATTAATGGAGACCAAAAATGCTATTCAGCTGCATATTCTGAGTAATTCTCCTGATTTGGTCACACATATTGAAGGTGGAGGAGCAGCAGGGAGTACATGTTCTAACAGCTTTGATAATTATCAGATGACCTCCCAGTCCTACACTGCAGAAGGAAGGTCTGACAAAGCAGGAACATCTGGATACAGCCAGAGCAGTTTGTGCATAATTACTGAACAAGCTTATTTACCATCTAATTGTTTCCGAGCAGTTTGATGTTCTTAATGCCGTGTCAAGAGCAAAGACAGAGCACTCTACGTGTTTAATGATTGACTTAAAACCCCACTGGCAGGAGTCACCCAGTGGTAGAAGTAACACAACTCTCTGAGCTTCCAGCCAAGCAGAAAACACCTCCAGAGAACTTTCTGCAAGGGGGTGGTTGAGTAAGGAGCTTGAAAATGGAGACAACAAATGACCAGAAAAGTGAGGGCCAATGAAAGACAGACAAATTGTGTTTTTAAGAACTCCTGAGTGTGTTTTCCTGAAGGAGGGTTTGGCTCATGCCATAAACAAAGGTGGAAATGGCTGCTCTGCCCCACAGACTGAACAGCTGTAGCCAAATGGAGGCCTGGATGGGAGTTTGTAAAAATGGAGAGTGACTCTTTACATGGGCAGAGAGTGATAGGACAAGGTTTTAAATAGGATGTGGTTTTAAACTAAAAGAGGGGAGACTTAGACGTTATTAGGAAGAAATTCTTCCCTGTGAGGGTGGGGAGGCCCTGGCACAGGGTGCCCAGAGAAGCTGTGGCTGCCCCATCCCTGGAAGAATCCAAGACCAGGTTGGACGGGGCTTGGAGCATCCTGGGACAGTGGAAGGTGTCCCTGCCCATGGCAGAGAGGTGGAATGAGAAAGACTTTAAGGTCTTTTCCAACCCAAACCATTCTGTGATTCTACAGGGGATGGATGGATGGGTGGATGGATGGATGGATGGATGGATGGATGGATGGATGGATGGATGGATGAGCTGCTGAGCTGTTGGTCCTGTAGCAAATACCTCAGGCTAGCTAAAATCAGCAACAATTCAACAATTTTTTCATTGACAGCTAATGTGCTGCAAAGGAAGGAGGAAAAAAAAACCCAAACAAGCAGCCACTTTTCACTGCCACTTGAATGTCAGCTGGCATACTCTGCCTTGGGAAAATGTTCTCTAATTATACAGCCAGCCTTCCAAACACACTCTGCAGCTCTCCCACATGTGGCATTTACAGTTGCAGTAATAATACAACAGCCAGCCAAGAAGCAGAGCCTAAGCACACCTCTGACCTGCAAGTGACCCTCTAATTAGTGGATGCACGAGGTTAACGAAAGGAGCGCTTCTTACTGCAAGGCGTGTTAGCAGCGTGAGCTCCAGCCCCAGTGAACGGGGAAATCCATGCCAGCAGGTGTTTACACATTCATTAATGGCGTTGGCAAAACAAAACACAGCAGAAAAGCCCCTTCGTGGTAATATTTTGCTCGGAGTAAAATGAGAGGTCTCTTTTTTCTGCTCACAACAATTACTGCGGAGGCAGAATGGTAACGAAGGAATTAGGTGTTGTGTTTGGAAGCTGCAGGCAATCAATTCCCCACTTGGCCTGGGATACTTTGCCAGGGTTTGCCTACAATCACTACCAAGTCACAAATCCCTTGTTTTATTCCTTTTGTTGGTAGTAAAATGGTTCTGGATGCTTGAGATTTCAAGTGGATTAGCACTTCCAGAGAGCTGGAAGCATTTGGACTGGGCTGGGAGGGCACATCTGGCCCAGCACAATGGGGAGAGACTTGGACAGCCCCAAGGTCTACACTGGGGCAGGCAGAGCAGTGCTTCTGGAGCATCCCCCAGACCCAGGGGGCTGCATTTCCACCCTCTCTCCTCTCCTCCCAGAGGCAGAATTATATCACAATAACCCAGAAAATCAGCACATCTGATTTCTCCCCAGTACTGGAAGGGTAGAGATGGCTCATCCCCAGTCAAAGGGCTGTAACTCAAGCCACCAAACCAGAAGCTTCAGTGTAAGAGGGGTGAGATTTCCCAACCTGCCTGTCAGGGCTCCTATCAGGACAGAAAGGGAAGGCTGCTGCTGCTGTCTCCAGTCAGATATATCAAAGCAGCTCCCAGCCCTGTGCTTGCAGTGGCAAATCAATAGCAGGGTTATTACTACAAACTGCTGATCCCAGTTTCCATCAAACAATGACACGGGCATGTCCCAAAACGTACTCAATCCTCAGTTAAACCTCCTAAGGCGTGATCTAGAGCTGACAAGAAGTATAACAGGTGAAAATTGCAGAGAAACTGATGTGAGTAGAGGCAGCCCAGCACTGTGCAATCACAGCAGCACACACGGGTGAGGGATGGAGCATGAGCAGCTTGTTATTAACAAAAGGGAGTTTGTTATTAACAAAAGGGAAACAGCTATTTTTGTCAAAAGAGTAATTTTGGTGGGAAAGTAATTTTTTGACAGAGCACCAAAAATCTGGAAGCTATTTTAAAATTTTCTTTTGAAGAAGAATAATGCAAATTCTTCCAGCTCACTCATCACAACCCCAATGGGCTCTAAGGAGCTCTCATTTGAGAAAGGGAGTATCAGCTCTGTTGACAAAACCGATCATCTAAAGCTCTGTTAATATTTTTCCTACAGAAATGAGGCATTTATTGAGCAGCCCATCGCTCCCAGAGCTGCCTTGGTGCTGCTGGAGTGACACAGCCCAGCAAGGGACCAGTGCCAGGTGTCCTGGCTTAAACCTGCATCCTCCAGCATTCCTGCAGCAAAACCACAGAGGAGCCAGAGAGGAGGATTTTACACTTGAGAATCCTCTCTTCTCTGGACAACACTGACTTTTTAGGAGAGAGAAAAAGAACAGTCTGATTTGCCTGGCAAATCCATGAGCTCTATCCAGTAAGTTGATCTCTGTGTTGCTACCAATGTAAGGAAAGAATTCCTGTGTTCCTCCTGCTTTAAGGGAGGTGAGGAGCAGAGCACTACACTTCAGACAGGTATTTATCAGCTGCATTTGGAAGCAGGGATTCCCTTCGATCCTTGGTCTGAGGAGGGATTCTCAGCAAAGCTGCTCCCCCGAGTTATGGGAAGCAGCCCCACAACCTTCTGGAGGGAAAGCTCCACGAGGAGATTTCCACATCATCCCCAGAGCAGCTGAGAAAACCCAGACAAAGGCAATGGTGGCAATTTGTTCAGCAGCAAAGGAAACAGGCAGCAGGCAGAGGCTGAGAAATCAGAGCAGTTGGGAAGGAGGGGTGACAGGCGGCCCCAGGGCTCAGGGCAGAGAGAACCCGGTGCAGTTTGCCACGCTGCTGGTTCCAAGCAAGGATAAAGCAGCAGAGGGGTTTTCCCTGGAGAGGCTGGGATTGAGTTGCCGGTGACCGTGGCTTATTGACTCCACTCCAGCCGAGCAGGCACAGAGCAGCCTCTAGAGGGGAAAAAGAACAAAAGGAAAAAAGGAGCTTCCCCCCCCCCGTTGGAAGGTGAGGGGATTTTTGTCTAATCCCTAAACTAACACATTTAATGCCATTAAAGACTCTCTGGCATTACTGACACATATCATTCTCATGCTGCTGCATGCAGAGCACAGGCTGGATTTGTTGCCTTGCATTCACAACCTGTCCCCAGCGGTAAAAACAACTCTCTTGACACCGTTCACTAGGAATAGGAGGAAAGTGGTAAGTTAACTTCAGGGAAATGGATAGTTTTAAAGATTTTATGGCCCAATATCTCTAATTTCAACAACTAAAGCAAACCTCAAACCAAACTAGTTCTCTTTTCTTTCTCTAAGACCTTTCTCTCCTTTATCCCAGTTTGCCTCTACTCTTCTTCCCAACAATTAGTCCAGCTCAGAAAGGAGCATCTCCTCTCTTGTATGGCAATAGGGAAGGGAACCACAAGGAAAAGAAGGATGGCAGATGAACAGGGTGTCTCCCAGCTCCTGACACTTCAATACAAAATATTTTATTCTTCCCATCTTAAAACTGAAGGCACATGCACAAAAGCCCACAAGCTCTATGAAGTTGCACAAGCCAACATCAACTGATTTGAACAGATTTTTAAGGTTTTTTTCAAATGACACCAAAGTAGTTTGTTTCTTCTCTTTTTTTTTTTATTTTTAAGAAGGAGAAATTAGCCTGGATTTTATTACAAATCAGTGATAATGCCAAAGTAATACAGCATTTATATGAAAAGAAAAGTCATTGCTGAAGCTGGGAGTATTTAATTCTGTAACACGATAAAAGTCTAATTATCCCTTTAAATGGTCCCTTTCTCATTAAGGGCTATTTCAAAACCTGGATTTCAAGACTTATATTTCCCAGACATTCCTGACCAGCTCTTCTCTGAGTTACATGGCTAGAGATGATTATGTGGTTAGGAATTCAAATCACTGGCATGATGAGTTGGACAGGGGTGGCCCAGCTCCAGCTTGTACTCAGAGCCTGCTGCCACTTGACTCCTGCTCCATGGCCTGAGGGCAAAATGAGCTCTGCAGATGCTCATCCTTTGCCCATCACTGTGGTAGGTCTTTTGCAGGCTCCAGGTGAACCAGTGATAAATACTCGTGAAGAAAACAATTTTGGAGAGGATCTGAAATCACATTTTTCTAGACTTAATGCAACACCTCTGCACAAAGGGCATCTTTACCCCAGCTCTTCCCTGTTCACCATTCTCTGGAGCATATGGCAGCTCTGAGACATGGGTATGGATCCACTGGGCAATTTCAGTCTTCCCATGAAGCCTGTGAAACAAACAACACAGTGCAACTCGCCCTCCATGGAAGCAGCAGGAGGAGCCAGCTCAGCCTGGTTCCTGAGGGCTGTGCCCATCTCACACCCTCCTCCTGCTGCAGCCTGTCCTCCTCACAAAACCCCACCTCCAGCTGCTCAGGAGCCCCTCTCCCCTCCCTGACTTCAACAGCACAACCAGTATAAACAGCAATTGTTCCCTGGTCAGACCAGCTTCACCCCACACAGGTCAGGGAGCAGCCAGCAGAGCAGCTTTGCTGGGGGACTTGGGGGAGAGGATGGACAAACAGCCAGGAGAAATAACCACTGTTGCCAGCACAGCTGCAGCCTGAGGACAAGTCCCCAGCCTTACAAATACCCTCTGGTTTAGGGCACAGACGCTTTTTTTAGGAAGTCTGATGGATTCTGGCTCTGTCTTCTCACCCTGCTCTGCCTCAGGCTCCCACACAGGGACCTGCAGAGATGGACGAGATGCCAGCACCTCACTGTCCCCAGCTCCTCCAACCCCAGCAGCTTCAAGCACAGAGGAATTGCTCCAGCAAAACAAAACCCATGCAGCTGCCACCGAGCCTGTGGCATCACTGCAACGCTCCTGCCATTCACCTGAGCAAAATAAAGCCACAACCGTCCCTTTAGAAGAGGAAGAAAATGGTTTTGTAGGGCTGTAATGATGATGAGGAGTTCAAATCTAACCACACATATAAAACTTTAAAACTCTCATAAACAGATTTGAAAGGGAGCCAGAGGCACTGGTGCAAATGTGAGCTGCTCCAGTACAAAGCAATATCAAAGACGCAACAAAAAACCTGGGCAAGGAGAAAGAAAGGATCAGTGAAGGCTTTTCCACTTTTGTGTGTGCAGAAATAGCTTGAACACTGGATATTTTATAAGCAAGGCTCATTTTCTTATTTTATTTGGTTTTTTTGCACTCCTGATAAATTGGTAAGCACAGCCAGAGCACGGACACGTGCCAAATGCAGATGTGTCAGGTTCTTCAGGTGGCCCCTGGCCAGGTAAACGTTTGACCACAAAGCCCACCTAATTTTAGTGGGCTGAAGTCTGGAAAAGTGATTAACTACAGAAAGGCCAGTGTATTGCTTTGTACCTGGGGAATGAGGGAGCAGAGCAAAGGCTCTCAGGTCCTAATTAAGAAGCTGCCTTTTCGCTCGGTGGAAAGCCGGAGTGCCATGAAACGAAGGAAGCTGGGGCTTTTCCAGCAGTGCTCATAAAGCTGTCAATAAGTGAAGAAAGTGGCCTTGATGGTGTGAAAAGCCATCTCCAAGAAAAAAAAAAAAAAAAGGAAAAAAAAACCTCTTTGCTGTCCAATAAGGCCTAACAAATCATCCAGGAACATATAAATGGCAAATTTAACTGCAAATTAGCAGTGTTTAGGAAATCCAGACAGTTAGCCAGCTAGAAAATATGAAAATCAAGAGCAGGAAATTCAAGTTCAGCAAATACTTTTGGGGGTTTTTTTCATCCTGGGCTTCTCTGTTGGGTACTCAAGACAGCAAGGGAGTTGTCCTTCTTTTGGAAGCAAAATGTTCCTTTTGGGAGCACGATGCCAACAGCAAAGCTACCGGGCACAGGTCACTGCAGGCACAGGCTGAGGTGGGCACCTCCCCATCCAAAGGATCCCACCACGGGGACCTTTCTCCAGCAGGGTGAGGTTTTGATGGGTTTCCCACAGATCCACGGCATGGCACAGACCTGGTTTCCAGATGTAGCTCTCGCAGCTGTGAGAAAAGTCCATCACCTTATCTTTACAGACTCCAGAGCTGCCAGAGGACTCCAATGGCCACTTCTCTTCATAAAATTAATGGTGTGCTTTTTATGGATTTCAGCTACGGCTGGGAGCCTGATTCTGCTTAGAAGGGACTGTTAATACAATTACCAGGCTGGTTTTACACCGTAAATTCTCTGTTGTTTTCTTTGCACTGTTTAGGAGTTTCATTTAGACGTGCCGTGGAAATCAGGTCGGGTTGTTACCACAGCTGTACTGAAGGCTGTGCTGGCACTTGCTTTATAAAAAACATATTTTCAAGGTTTATAATAGCAATAAAATTTTCCCCTCTCGCCAAAACTTGGCCTTGACACTTCAGCAGAGCTCCAGAGGACACGCTTTGGACAGTTTTGGAGAAAATAGGCACACACCCCATGCAGTTCAGGCACAGAGTTTTTAGGGGGCAGACAGGACATGGGGGTTGTAATTTGGGTCTGGGGGCATTTCTACAGCATCCACAACACGGCACAGGTTACTCTCCCAAATACAGGCAAGTCCAAAAGGGACTTTAGTCGTTTGTCCTCCATTAGGAAGTGGTACCACATTAACTTAATTGCAAGCTGATAAATCTCCTGGTGTGAATTCAGTTATAAATGTTACTTTTGAGGTGTTTTCCACCTTTTTTTAACTCTATTTCCTCACAGGAAAAATAAATTTTACTAGTGAAGTCCTTACACTATTATAATTATCCCAACACAATTTTGAATGTGCAGTTATTAAAAAAAATCACAGTTTTATCCAGTGTGACCATATTAAATATTAAATATAAGCCACACTTAATCAAATGAGCAAGGAAGGGGGAGAGAGGAAGCACAGCTCAATTTAAGCTTATTTATTTACCACTAGAAAAACAATCAGGAAACAATTTTCTCCTCCCAGAAGAGTTTGTGATTCCCAGGCAAAATCAGATGAAAAGTTAATCTCAAGAATATTCAGGTGTTGAAAGACAGGAAGGAAAGGGGAAACTTCACTAGATGCATGAAAATGGGAGAAGGTTTTGTTTTGTTGTATCTTTATGTGGCTTTTTTGTTTGTCTTTAGGCAAGATGCAATTTTCAGCCCAAACCAGATTTTTTAAATCTATTTCAGAAGATGTTGACTTAAGCCATTTAGGAAGCTAAGCAGACACAAAAAGACAAGAAGAAAGGTTCTTGCAAGGATAAACCCTGTTTAGAAGCCAGGAAGCTGGGGATGGTCAGGTGGGTCAGACCTTGCAAGGAGCAAGGCTGACATGGAGCCCTAGAGAGATCTGTGCCATTAAAAATGCATGTTCATAAATGATCTGGAAAAGGGCGTGAGCAGTGAGGTGGGAAAGTTTGCTGACAATACGAATTTTGAGAGCATCATAATGAACTCCAAAACAATTTTATGATACATTGTCAGGTAATTAAATGGCAGATGAAATTCAACACACATAAATGTAAGGGGAGTCATCTGGGGAAAAAATACAATCTAAACTTCCTGAGTGAAATGATGGGCTCTAAGTTGGCCACAACCACACAGGAGCAATGCCTTGGGTTGTGAGAGATGGATTTGTGGAACATCAACTCATTGGTCAGCAGCAATTTTTTTAAAAAAATCATAATTGGAAATTATTAGGATTAAAGAGCCAACCAGGGAATACCATCACACCACTGTGTCAGTCTGGGCTCCACCTGCAGCTTCCTCACCGTGTCCAGCTGTTGTTCCCTCATTTCAGAAAAGATACTGTGGTGTCCAACCCCTCACACCATTACTTTATTGATTTGTCACCAGTTATGCAGCAGGTGAGGATTTCCCAAATACTGAGATTTCTATGAATTTTAAACTTCAGGACAAAGATCAGCATAACAGATCTATAACCAACAACACTGTGTCCACTCCTGCACCACCTTCTGCCCAGGGCAGCACGTGGTGGTGAAGAACAGCTGCACAGAGTTCAGAACTGGCTTTGATGGGCCACTGCTGAGAAACACATCAGAAAATAAGACCAGAGGGCTCTGTATGGGAAAAAGCTACACAGCCATGTCTGGTCTGTCCCTTTCTTTCAATATTTTTTTTTCCTCACTGTGATTTTCCTTCTCATTTACCTCAATCAATCTCTTCTCATTTCCAGGCCAAAGACAATTCTGCAGGGATTCATTGCAGTTGTTATTTTCACGGGACAGCAGCCACGCCGAGTGCTAAATTAATTAGCCATCACCTTCCACTTCCCCTGCTTAGGGCAGATTGGAACAATTACGCCTTTTTAAAGCCCACCTTCACCCCTGCCATCACCAACCTGCTCAGAGGAGACCCAGCCAGTCTAGCAGGAAGTAAGAGAGAACCCTGAAAAGTCTTTGCCATGGTATTTTTAGGATCAAGACCCCTACATTAACAATATGCTGCCACAGTGTGTCCATTGATTATAAGGTTGGCAGTTTAAATTAGAGTATGAGAGCTTTTGACAGCATTGACACAATGAAGGAAGAGGTGGATGTGATCTCCCAGGTTTATGAAGGACATTCTTTTCCTGCAGATTGTGGTTTAACCACATAGCTAGCAGAACCAGAGATTTCTGTCCCTGTTCCAGGTTTTTTTATCCCTAAGAAATGAGTAAGAGAAGTGTCTGGTTTGCACAGGCAGTTCCACGATGGAAAGGAGAGCATTTGTAGGTGAGCCCTGAGGCTGGGCAGTGAGCTCTGTTGAAACAGCAGCAGCAGAACCTCTGGTCACTCACTGGATGAACTTTCTCCCTGCATCAAAACCTGGCACCAGTCAGAGCTTCAGTGTGCCCATGCATTCTCTGGCTACTCTGGCTTCCTGCTCTGCACTGAGTTTAGCCCTGGGCCAAGTTCTGATATCATTCACATCTCCTCACTCCGAGGATGCTAATTTGGGCACCCTGTTACCCACATCTGTCAACTTTTTGTGATAAGTGTATTTCTGATCATTGCAGTTCCCCTTTATCCACTGCCAAGAAAACGCCTCCAGCAACATCTCCAGCAAGTCTGGTCCATATGTTTGGGGTGTTTTTTTAGCTAGTAGCTGTTAATAGAACAAGGGGTAGCTTGGGGATGAAAGAGAGCAGAGAGGCACTGCACAGTCATCTGCAGAGTATCAGATGGACACAAGGATGAGCATTATGGCTCATTCTTAGAGAAGAAAGACACCTCATCTCTGGAGCTTTCCAACACTGAAAATACCTGTGCTGCCTTCCCATCCCTGCTGGCAGAAGCCCCAGGTACCTGCAGGCTGGATGAGCAGAAGGCACTGAGGATGCATTTCTGTTCCCAGAGGCAGCAGCAGCAGACATCCTGCTCCTGTGGGGAGAAGAGAACAGGGCAGTGCACAAACGTGGCTCTTTCTGCTCCTCACGGGGAAAGTTCAGGGCACATCAGGGCATTCCTCTGCAAGTCTGGAAGCAGATCTTTCAGGGCTGCTCTCTCTCTCTCAGGAATAGATTCCTAACCTGACCTTACCTTACAGCAGAGACCACCGCTGTGAAATAAAAAATGACATTTGAAGTTGTGTTTTTATGATCTACGAAATCACCCAGACCTTTTGGGTAAATAAATTCTGGCTATGAAGCTGACCTCTTAGCTCCTAGCAGCTCAGTAAAGCCTTAGGGTTTTTCATTAGGCTTCAATAACATCTAAAAATCCCTGTTTTCTAGTCTTTCTTAAAAATCCCTAGGAAGTAAATTCTCATGGTAAATTTGCTTCAAATATCAACTAGAGATACAAGTTCAATAAGTGTAATATCTTAACTGCAGAGTGCCAGAGGCAAGCAGTGCTATCCACACAAGGCTTCTACAGTGTTATTTCACTGTGCTGCCTATGTTGTCTCTAAAATACTCTGTCTTAAAGGTTGGCTTCACAGCTCCAACTGATTTCAGGCACCAAGCAACTGAGGAACAGCCTAGGGCCAGGGAAAACATCAGATTTCCTTCCTCAGCCTCCTCTGTTGTTGGTCACCAAAGCCCAATTTGGCATCAACCAAGGGGCCACAAATAGAACCAATAATGGATTAATGACATAGAGAGGAAGGACAAGGGTGAAAATCAGATGCTGAAGAAGTCATCCAATGAAGAATGCCTTCAGTCAAAAGGAAAAGCAATATATCAATCTCTGCATTTCTTACAGGCAATATTCCAGCACACTGGAAGGTGCAAAACTGAAATCCAAAGAATCATGCAATTAAGATGCAGAACTGACTAATACAAGAAGTTCTTCAGGCTGCAGACTCAGCAAGAATCAATACAATTTTTTGTATCACTTATTAACATAAAAAAATATCACATGAGAATACTTGAGCAGATATCAAACCCACCTAGACTTTTTCTCAGCAAGCTTGAGGCACAGTCCTGTCCCAGAGACAGGATACAAAAATGTACAGGTCTGACTAGTCCAACACGGTCAATTGTGGCTTGAGGTTTTCAAGCAAGACTTGATTATCGTGAGAGGTCTAGTGACAGGCAAGACCAGAAAGGGCATTCCATGATCAAGGGACAAAAACTTCAAATACACTCTGCAGACCAATTTCTAGCACCTCTCTATCTCCAGAAAATGGATAACATTGCTGGTAGAGAAAAAGTCCAGCTGTTGCCAATTATAACCCAGCATATCTGTCTCTTCCAAAAAATGTGGTTGAATACCTCATATAAATCACGACTTTCCTGAAGTCAATGCCAATTTGCCGCTGCCCAGACTGAGCAGAGCTGTATTTTGGTCTGGCCAGATTACAGTAGGTGTTGTCCCTGTGCTCCTGAAACACTTTGGAATTCAAACACATCGACATGAACCAAGAAATCTCCTACTGGCTTCCCTTGTGCTTGAATCAGCCTCCACATCTCCTCTGATGGAAGGGACGGGCACCAAATCCTTTCCCCTCCCTACACGAGCACTTGGTTCACATTAACTGTAAAACCCACATAAGATTACAGAGGAGTGATTCATGGGGCAAGGCAGAGAAGGAGGAATGGCAGCTCTCATGCAGCAAAGCCTTTATTGGGAGACTGGGGGCGAGGAGGTTGTCTGGAACACACCCAGACCTTGCGGGATCCATCTTTCAGCGTGATGTAACCAAGCACACCCCTGTGCCAGCTGGTTTGTGTAAAGTCCCTGCTCTTGCCCTCCAGCCATTCCTCCAGCCCCTGGTACGACACTTTCCCAGCTTGCTGAGCTCACTTCCCCTTGGAAGCAGGAGTTTTGATGAAGTGGAGCAATGGTAACCACATGGCCTCATTCACCCTCACCAAGTCATCTGCTCCAGCAGGCTCAGGGATGCAGGATTTCACACATTGGCTCGTAAGGCCCCAGCAGAGAAATAATGGACACTGGGGATGGAGTGCACCTTGCTGCCTGCATAATTTCGGGGTTTGGTTGGGGGTTTTTTTCCTAAAGATCTTCATAGTCAATTTTCCTTCTGTTTTCATTTGTTGACTCAGCTGCACTCACAGCCCAAGGCGATGGATCTGGCCTGGCAGGGCCTTCATTCCTGCAGTTCTGTTGCTGGTAACAGCTGGGATCACTGCAGGTCTGAGGGTCTTCAGGTTCTGATTTAAGCAGAGAAAAAAAAAAAACAAACCAGACTGCAGGCTAAAAACATCTCAGCCATGTAACATTGCTGTGTTTAGGATTTCCTCTTTTCCTCCACCCATATGTTCTTTAAGTCATCAAAGTTTGTTCAGCCTAAAGAAGAGGAGATTGAGGGGAGACCTTATTGTCACCTTCAATATCCTCATGAGGGGCAGTGGAGGGCCAGGTACTCTCCTGACCAGTGATAGGATGGCCTGAAGCTGATTTAGGGGAGGTTTAAGTTGAATAGCAGGAAAATGTTTTTCACCCGGAGGGTGGTTGAGCACTGGAGCTGTGGTCACGGCCCCAAGGCTGCCAGAGCACCAGGAGCATACAGACAATGGTCTCAGACACAGAGTGGGGTTGCTGGGGTGTCCTGTGCAGGGCCAGGAGTTGGACTGGATGGTCCTGATGGGTCCCATGCAACTCAGCCTCTTCTAAGATGCTCTGATTAAAAGAAGGAAGATCAGGAGATGGTTGGTAGCCTAACCAGAGCTATGCTGTGGAACTGAGGAGCAGTTATTGGGGTTAAAGAACTGTTTATTAGTCAACAGGTAATCTGCTGTTACCTGCCTGATCAATGACATATCCTGGACATCACTCTAACCATGCCTATTACCTTCTATTTTTGAGACACACCCTCCCCCAAAATAAAACTTGACTGACATTTGACTGAAGGTGTTACATGAAGCTTTTCTCTGTGCAGTCCTTAGTCAAAATTATTCCCATCCTGATCCATTGTCTTAGTTTAACAAGGGTTGAAAATTCAGGAGTACTTTCTGCACCAAGAAGTTCCTGCTAGTCACCCTCACAAAGGAACCATTTGAGCCTCAGAAACCAAGAATGGTGGGCTGAAAACAAAGACAGACGTTGTGGAAAATATCTGAAATCCTCTCATTAACTCTCTTCCCAGGACCTGATGAGATCCTTCACACCCAGAAGACTGTTTGGCAGATGACAGCTTCCAATGTGTACAACATCAATACACGGCTGGTGTAACTCTCCCTGAGTCACTTCTGCTCTAACACTTTCCCCTGTGAGCTCTGCAGGTGGGATACACACGATTTATGGGTACAGAATAACCATTTATTGGTCAGTATCCCCTGCAGTTTTCTAGGAGTTACATCCTACCAGGATAAGTATTAGCACACGCAGTGAGTTTCTGCTGGCCGAGGTGGAAATGTGTTCCCCTTCTTCACACAGGATGATTCCCAGTCTTCACACTTGCTGTCTTAGTCTACAGTTTTCCTTACAGTTTTATAACTTTATTTTTTTTTATAACTTTCCATATCAACAGTTTCCCTCTTGAATCCTTAAGTCATTATCTCAACAATGACTCTCTGTTTTCCCTTTTCCTACCTTGCATGCCTTTAGCTGATGGACTTTCTCACAGCTCAGAAACAATTTTCTCAGCAAAACAGAGCCAAGGTCACACAGCTGTGCTCCTCCAAGCCAGGCCTTGGGTCTGAGAGAGCTGAATTCCTGGGCTGCAGGTTACGTTGGGTCATCTTGGCAACCCGGGGCTCGTATTCCTGGCTTAAAAAGATCTCTGCTGATTCCCAGGGCAGAAATCTTCCATGGCCATTTGAGCACTCAGTTTGAAGCATGAGCAGCCAGGACAGAGCCCCAAGGGCCAGACTAAGGCCAGGCTAAATCCCACAGCAGCATGTGTGTGTCCCAGCACACGAGGGAGAGCCTGACGCAGACCCAGCCACCAGAGCCACAAGTGGCGTGTGCTGGTGACACCACTAATGAGACATTTCCCAAAGGAAAAGACATCATTGTGTCCTCAAGGCTTAAATGTGTTGAGTGGGGAAGGATGTGTTGCTGCCATCGAAGAACAGCAGCCACTGAACAGCCCTGAGGTCAGTAGTTGCTGCCTGGATGCATTTCTTTCAAGGAAAAAGGCAGGAAGAAGAGGGGCTGAGCTCTCACAGAGCTCTGTCCTTCAAAACAACAGCTGGGAATTCACCCCCAGGAGTGCTGTGCTGAGCCTCACTGCCCCTCGAAGGC
Source organism: Aleadryas rufinucha (assembly GCA_013397815.1). Lineage (NCBI taxonomy): Eukaryota > Metazoa > Chordata > Aves > Passeriformes > Aleadryas > Aleadryas rufinucha. The sequence continues at coordinate 68,612 of VZTH01013403.1, forward strand.
CATCATTGCATCTGCATAGGAAATTACTGCTCTAGATGAGGGCCAGGGGATACCCACCCCAAAACAGGATGAGTGTGAGCCAGGAACAAGCATCATTTTTACATTTAGGGAAGTGGAAAGCTCTCAACAAAGCATGGGGAGAGTGGGTTCATGGGAAAGCTTTGGTGGAAGTGAAAGGGGTTTGGAAAACTCTAACCCTTCCTGTCAAATAGGAATTTTTACCAAAAATGCATTGACCCTTTACATACACACACACAAATATTTTGCAGTAGCAAGCTAATGTCTCAGCAAAACTTTACTTCAACACAACCAATCTCCTACTGAGAAGCAATTTTAATAGACAGTTCTCGGTCAGCCCTGTCCAACAGATCATATGTTAAAAATAGGGGTGGATAAAATGAACTTTCTTCCTTCTGAGCATCAATGGAACCAGCACAAATTTCTCACTCTATCCCCTAGATCAGTCAAACAATTAACTGCAAGTAGCAGCCATCGTGGCTTCAATCCTCATCATCTGTGAGCTAGTCCATGAGTTTTTGTGAGCCAGTCCATGACTTCATTCCTCAAAGCTGCTCACCCCAGAGCTGGGATGAATAATTTTCATCCAATGGACCATTCACGCCACTGTGGTTGCTCTTCATCACCCAAGTGTGAGACTGCCCATACAGGTCACACAATATCATTTCTACTGCCTTAGTGGATAATAAACTAAATTCTAAAGACGGAAAGGAGGAAACAATCCCTCTGTTCATGCAGGAGTACTCTGTCCTTTCAGAGGACAAGAAGAAAGAACTCCAAAACAAGGCATACAAGTAGGAAAGGATTCTTATATCTGCTTGAATGGCCAGAGATAATTAGGAGGATCAGCCCTAGGCAAGACAACTGATGTCATTACTGAAAGAGATGCAGACATAGACTTTGCCTTATGACAATGAGAAATGCACCTAAAGACAACTCAAAATGTCTAAAGAGCCTAGGATATCCTGTAGAAAATATCAAGATGATTGGACTCCAGCATTACCATGATAACATCCCACAAATGCAGCTTGGATTATCATTAAGAACAGTTTATCATCCAAGATGTTAAAACATCATGGTATATTGAACCAACAGAGTTATTTGTATCTTTACACACGTGTTCTTCTGTCCTGGGGGTCTCTTTGGTGGTCCCTGGTGGTCGTGGACTCAGTGTTACAGCTGATATACTCCAGCTGGCAGGGCACTGGGGCTGGTGAGCTTCCAGTTCTCCTCCTTACACGATGGGCATCGTGCACTTCCCTAGGCCAGGGGTTTTTGAATCATTAGCATTGTGTGAGCTCACCAGGTCACAGACAATTTATCACCTGGTAACAATCCCATTGCCAGGATTTTCATGGCTCCTAGCAGAGTGGATACCTTCCACTGCATTTTCTGTCCTTGTAAAGGTTCATCTTCAGCAGCTTTCAGGCAGTGAGCGCTTCTAGGTGGAGAGGGATTCACCTGCCAGGTAGTGCGAGCTGTGTTCCCACCCACCTGGAAGCATTCCCAGCTGGAAGCTTGACATTAAAATGTCACTCCTAGTCCTACAGCAGAGCTGGAAGGAAGCTGGCCCACAGAAAAGTAAGTTGCTAATACACCTGCTCCAGATGAGAGCATCGAGATTTAAATAGGCACCGCATTTGCATAATACCCTTGAGATAAGCAGCACTACAGCAAAGCCTTGCAACACATGAAGGATTTATTTTGTGTCTTACCCATTTCTGTATTCCAGAAGAGGCCATTCATCATTGTGCCAATACTTCAGAGATTTCACTGAAAGCTCCAACAGCTCTAGATTATCAAGGAATTATATATTTTTCCCCACTGAATAATCATTCCCAGAAGCCTGAGAGGAAAAATAAAAATCGCATTTTCATCGTGTAGGCTAATGACACTGCAAGAGATGACATTCACTTTTAATGACTACCCAAAAGACACTGAAACCTCTCTTTTTGACCAGCTGAATGGATTTGTTCATTACTGCTTCATTTCCAGCTAGATACACACTAAACACCTCACAGACAGGTCTTCCTCAATGCCCTGGCTGCACAGGACTTCTACAAAAAGAAAAAATTCCCAGAGTTATTCCACTATCACTGTAAAGAGAGATTCGTCCCAATTCAGGAATATAGAATGGATATTCCTGTTCTTACAGCCTCTACACTCAGCCTTCTATGCAGGGTCCTAAATCCCTCTGCCACTCTGGGGACCCTACAGCCACAGCATGGCAAACCCAGGCTAATCCTTGCCTGAACACAGGGGTCTCTGAAAACTCACCACTGCCTTCCTTGGCACTTGAGCTGGCCGACAAGGAACATGTCCAGCAGTTGGAAGCTGGACAGTGGAGACACATTTAATCCAAGAGTGACTATTTTGTTCACCAGCACAGCATCACAGGAATCTGGGAAAGCCAACAAAAGCTCAAAACTTGTGGGCAGGTGGGATATTTAGAGAGGTAGAAGCTTGTATTGCAGTGGTTTGAGGGCTTAACTCGCTTAAGCTCCTCTTGAGACTGCCAGGCTCAGATATATGGTGATGAGGCTATAAAACTTTCCTGTTGAGACTAATGTATTGATCAGTCCAGAAGCTACATGAAATTTGTCCCATCTGGAGAGAATTCTGTGTGAGATATCTTGCCGTCAGTAGTCTGTGATAGCCTTTAAACCTCCAGCCTCTGCTTTGACATACATGTGGTTTAACTCAATCTGTTCCCCTTAAATAGAAAAGTGAACACATCTGGCAGTGATGTTTAGACTGGGAAAACCTTTTGATAAGGGGAAAGAGGTCACTGTATATCAGAAAAGCCCTGTACCATCACTGCTGGAATCAGTGGAACTTGTTGCTGTGTTATTCCTTTGCTCTGAAGCTTCTGCTGCTTCTGCAAAGAAACCCTCAGAAAAATATTACAGATAGCACCCTTATGCTTTAAATGGATGCAGTCATGGATCACAGACAAAAAGTATGCACAAATATCAATGCTATGATCACTCTTACTTGCCATGCCTGTTAACACTCAAAAAACACCTTCAAAGACCAGTAAATAAATATACACAGTCACTCAAAGGAGGAAGCCAGTGCAGGAAGTGGAACTACTTCAGGAGCTTCCTTGCTCTTCTGCTTTCAGCCTGAGTGCTAAAATCAGCTTGCTAATATGGATCTTCTGACCTTGCTGCGAGACCATGGGCTTGTCTCTGCCACCCAGACCAGTGACTTCTGAGCCCAGTGACCTCCGCCACCCAGGCCCAGCCACAGTGCAGAGCTTTCAGAAGCACAACAGGCATGAAGATATGTGCTGAAAGACCTCATGAGACAGCTTGTAGCACAAGCCAAATCTTCATCAAGCACCAAGGAATCCCAAGGAAAGATAGATGGTTTGAGTGCTCACAGCTATGGGAACTATTTCCTGTGGTGGGCACCAAAAAACCCAGTCTCAAAACTATTCACAAATCTGAGTCAAATCCAGGGAGCCATTACTTGCAACCCATGAACAGCAGCATTTTGCACAGTCACCTTCCACGTGGGACCTGCCTGTTTTTGTCACAAGCTGAGATGTCTCTGTAAACACACAGAGATGGAACAAAGGGGCCCAAACCAGTGCAGCACAGAGTCAGGCACAGGACAGATCCCAGCTCTGCAATCTGCCCCATCCCACAGCCCAAGCTGGATGACTTCATCCCTTCTCACTGCACAGATCCCCGCTGGGCTGCTTAGCAGGACAGATGTGCACTGGTTTACAGCAGGAAGACTCTTTGGTAGAGGAACAACGAGAAGTATAATCATTTTTTAAATGAAAACTGATCCAAACCTGACAGGGATGCCAACAGAGACTAAGAATCCCAGAGGAGAGGGCTTGCTTGGGAGATTTGTGGAATTTCCTGCTTCTGGACCAATTAGAAATAGTACAAGATCATAACAATATATTCTGATGACAGTACACCATGTCACTCATCATTTTGGCCTGAAAATTGGAATTAGAGATGAAATAATGGGAAGAAGAAACTTTTTTTCACACTTGCAAGGTTTCCTCAAAGACTCTTCAGGGAGATAGGAGTGTTGTTCTTCCATCTGTGTTCTCTCACCCATCCCATCTTTATAGACGCTCACCTGGCAAATTACATCTGTTTCTGGAACATGTTCTCAGGAATTTGAGTAAAGGATATTATAGTTATAAATGAGAACATCCACACTGCCTGGCAGACAGCGCATTCACTGCGTTCAAAGAATTAATCAACACATCTCAGAGAGCCTCAGGAAAAAAAAAAGGGAAATTCAAGGGGTCGTTGATCCCTGTGGATCAGGTATTTCACACTGTTAAAATTTCCAGTCACCTCGTAAACTTTCATCCATCAAGGCCATCAATAGCCCTGGGGGATAAGGAAGAACTGTTATCCCACTCTTCTGATGGGGGAACCGAGAGGTGTGGAACACGGGCTCAACACAAAGCAAGATCTTGACCATTGGCTTTATAAACCCTCAGTGGATACCTTTGCCCTGGGCAAGGCTTCCTCTGAGCTCTGTTGAAACCTAAAGAGCCCTAAATCTGCCCCTGCCTCAGTTTTTGAGCTGGGAGAGGTGGTTTGTGCTGACTAAGCTGCCATTCCCCACCCATACAACCCTGCACGCTGCGGTTCCCAGCTCTGACAGCGCCATGGCTCCTACTGCTCTACAGTCCAAGCAAAGACTCACCTCTGGAGTGTTTACACTGTATAATCACAGAAGTGAGGCTCACAGCCTCCAAGACCCCGTGGCATTGCTGAATCACCCATAAGAAAGAAATTTTTTATGTCTAGGGTGGTGAAACACAGCTAGGAAAGAGGCTGCCCAGAGAGGTTGTACAGCTGCCCAGTCCCTGGAAACATCCAAGGCCAGGTTGGATGGGGCTTGGAGCAGCCTGGGATAGTGGAAGGTGTCCCTGCCCATGGCAGGGGCTTGGACTGAATGACCTCTAAGTCCCTTCCAACCCAAACTCTTCTGTGATTCTCTGATCTAACTCCACGGCTGGAGAAAGGGATGATGTCCATAGGAAAGGTAGCTAGGAAAGGGCTGAGGGCAGCCAACATCATTCTGCAGCCCACTCCTCGCCTGTGCCTGAGAGGCCCTCAGGAGAGCAAGAGGCTGGGAATGGGCTCCAGGCCAGATGAATTGTCCTGGCAGGCCAGATGCTGCTCCAGAGCCAGACACTGGGCAGCCCAGCTTGAGACTATTAAACAGCAAAATCTCATCACTGTTTACAGCCCAGTCCAGGTTCACACGCGAGCCCTGTATCCCAATCTTCTGACCCAAATGTAGGCAGCAGGTTTTCAAAATCTGGACTCGAGCCCAGAATAGAATTTTCAAGCTCCAGCCACCTTTTTTCACTGGTGCTTTTGCATTTCTGATGTCAATATCATTTTAGGTAATAATATGTTTCAAGTCAATTCACTGTCTGGCCTTCATACACATACAAAGTCTGACAGGCAAATAAAGAAAAGAAACATGTATTTGATAGATTTAAAAGCTGTTTCCATTTGGATTTCCTTTTAATAGAAACACTCTGTTGATCTTTGGTTTTGTGGAAGTTGAGGGTGCTGGATTTTTTTAATAGAAAGTAATTCAGGGGCCAAATTTGCCTTAATGGGGTCCTGTCAATCCCTTCAAATACCGCCTTGGAAAACTGCAATTAAAAAAATATTTCAAAACAGCAGGACAGACACTAAGTGGAAAGGGCAGATTGTAGAAACAGCCTCCAGCTCATTGCCTGGGTTTTTGCAAATTCTGCATGATAGAAACGTGCATTTAAAATACAGAGGCAAGTAAAAGAAAACAGAGAAGCTTCATAGGCAGAGATCATATGGGTCCTGAATAACCCAGAAGTAGTTGCCATTCAGGACTTGAGAAGAACACTACCTACCTGGACTAGAAATTCAAACCCATGAAGACACAGTGATCAAAACAACATAGGAAACCTAACCCTGATGGGCAAGTACAAAAATATTTACAGGTGCATTTTTGCCTACACAATTCAACATTTCAAAGTCTTTGATAACAGAGTAACACACCTGCCATGTCAGCATCACTACAGAAAAAGCCTCTCTGACAGAAAAAAAGGTCCCTGAGGACTAGAATATCACTTCTAATGTCCAAAGGATTGTAAAATGTCTGATGGAGGAAAGGGTTTACAGATAAAGAAAACTGCTGGGTTTGTTACAATTCTTACTGAAAAACTTTGTTTTGATAGATCTGTGTTAGCACAAGTATCTGGCACAGAGCATGACGCCAGGGAAGTTGTTTCCATCGCCCTTGCCCTCCCCTTGGAATGGTCCAGCAGAAGCTTTGCTGCTCCAGAAGGCCGCAGAGCCAAAATCCTCAGCGATGATCTGCCACAGAGAAACGCTCCAGGAGGTCTCCTGGCACACAGCTGAAGGCTACACCCACCTCCATCCTTCACGTGAGCTGCACATCAAACACACACATAAATTAGCAGCAACAGCGTTTCCAGGAGCCAGAGTCCAGCAAATCAGTTCAAGGCAAGAGATTGCCAAATTTACCAAGCAGGAGGGCTCCCAAACCTGCCTTGAGTTTTGTGCTATTCTTTGATTATACTGACATCTAAAGGTCACCAAATTAACTGTTAAACTTCCTGGCACGTTCTTCCTGCTTCTGTTTCCCTTATCTGAGGTCATCTCTAAAAATCAATGAACATTTGCTACATTGTTAAGAAAAATGGAAAAGTGGTAACATATCACAGATCTTTCACTGGTTTGCTTTTTAAATGAAAATTTAAAAATCCAACAGAAGTGTAAGTCTGTTGGTACAAATATATCTGAAGGATCAAGAAGGTAATATACTAATTATCATACATAGAACTGCAGACCTGATTCATTATTTACATCTGAGTTACCCCATTGGCTTCTAAGAAGGAATTCCAGGTATTCAGCAATACAAGGAAGAATGAATCTGACCCATATATCATAAGTCTCAGCAGTAAATTTTTCTCCTATAACAATTCCATACAAGAGGAGACAGAGCTTTTTTTGCACAAGCTGAAATCCCATTTTGTGCCCTGGAACAGCCTGGCATCTCTCTCAATGCCCTGTTCAGGTTACCAGCCTGCAGGGAAATAAACGGGGAGCCAAAGAGCAGCTGTCTAAATCAGCCATCCCACAGGCAGGGATCAGCCAAGTTCTGTGCACACTGTCACTTGGTGTCACACAGCAAGTGCAGAGGGCTGGGCTGGACCAACCCAGTGCCCACGATGGGTAAAAGCAGCTCCACAGCCAACTGGAGCCACAGCAGCTTGTGCTGGTGGGGCCAGGAGCCAGCTCTCCCGGGAGGGGGGTAAGGGGATAAAGTCACAGCCCCATCTTGGTCAGCCCAGTGTCCTCCCACAAGCAACAACCTGGAAAAGCCAGGCAAATCCCCAAGGACCCTTCAGAAGGAAAGGCAGGTCTCAAAAAGGGTTAAACAGAGGGCAAGTAACTTATTCACATATAATGTGTCCAAAGGGGGGACATCCAAATAAGTCGTTTGCTCAGCCTTAACCCCCCCGTGGCTCCTCTGAAGGACAACGACCCCCTGAGTGTCCTTTCTGCAGCCAAAGCAGAGCCAAGAGCTCAAAGCCATGCAGTCCAGGAGCCCCAGACTCTGCTCCCAAGTGCTTTGAACATGTATATTATTATTATTATTATTAATAATAATAATAATAATAATAATAATAATAATAGTCCTGCACACATGGACACAAAGCAGCCATCAGCTTCTCAGAGCCAGCTCCCTTGAGGGGATAAGCACCCTGCAGTCAAGGGTAAACACCAGCTCCTGAGCCCCCTAAGCCAGGCTGCCATCAGCAGACTGGCACTGAATTAGACACTAATCAGATTAGGATAAATTGCTTTAATCTGACATTCAGGAGTGAAAAGCCCCCACACCTCCTCTACGGGGGCAGAGCCCAGGGCTTTGAGCAACCCTGACTGCTGCAGCTTCACACCCAAACCATGAAGTATTTGCCTTATTCCAGCCAGCAGTTTTATCATCTTAATCATGGATTAAACAACTGCATTTGTGGGCTCAGGGAAGAAAGGGATTGGGTTTAAACAGGCAGAACAAGGGATGCTGCTCGATCCCACAGGCAAAACAGCATGGCTGGGGAAACTGTCCCCAGAATGAAGATGGCAGAAAGTGGAGGGGTCTGAGGCAGCCAGGCTGAGCAGGGCTCAGGATGCCCTCAGCATCGCAGTGGACGGGGGAAGCAGGGTCAGCAGCGCTCATGGTGGGACCTTGGAGATGCCCAGCAACACCCATCAGGAGGAGCAGACACCAGAGCCTGCACACCCAAGCAGAGATGCCCAAAGGAGTGCACATCTTGCTGCAGGGCTGCCTGGACAGCTGCCTCAGCACCCCTGAGCTTTGCTTCACACACACAGAGTATTTGAGAGCAAGAGCAGCAAAGCCTTGGTGCTTATTAAAGCCTGAAAACACACACACACAGAGTCCTGCTCGTTTCCTCCCTGCAGTCACAGCTTTCCACTGCCCCATCACCTGCTTGCAGCAAAGAGCCATGAGCCCAGCAGCTCTGGGACCTCTCTCCCACCACCAAACCCTGCTGCAATCGGTTCAAAGGCTGTTTGAGAGGGCTGCCAACAGAAAGCAGCACACAGCGACACAAACCTTGCTTCCTTAGGGGATGGAACAAAAAGAGCAGCCACAGATGAAAGCAGAGAGCACTGCAGCTTTGTCCTCTGCTACAACCAGGCACAGCATCAGCCCGGCAACAGTGCCAGAAAATCAAAGCCTCAGTGCTGCAGAAGTGCAGTTGGGTGTTGTAACTCCACAGGTACATCACCACACATGCCCAGAGCACAGGGGCTGACACAGGACAGATTCCTGCTGCCCCCCAAACCACCTCAGAAACAGCCAAACAAACATGGGACAGGCAAAACCAACACATGCTTTTTATCTATAAATGCTCACCCTGCAGAGGCTGTGTCCTCCACAACACACAGAGGCCCAGCCCCGAAGCAGATCTATCACTGGTAATGAGGCAAAACATTTAGTGAGGACCACTGGGATTTTTGCCCAAGTAACACCTCCAGGACTGGGCTTGAGCTGTTTTGGTTTCCCTGGCAGACTGATGTCATTGCCTTGCTTAAACAAGGCCTTGAGTTGCCTTCCTTGCCATGACCTCCCCTTGCAGAATTAGGAGGTTTATTTGTTCTAAGATAAAGCGTGGTGACACATTAAAGGTACCCTCATTCTCCCTCTTAGATCAGCTTGACATCTGTTTCAAAGATGTTATGAAACACTCCCCGAACCTGCTGCGGAATTGAATATTACGGTATTTCACCAAGACGCGGTTCAAGCGAACTCTCACCTCCAAGTGAAAGTTTGAGTGTCAAAAGTGAAAACAAACCATTCAGAGCCTTCCACTGGGACAGACCTTCCAGTGACACTGGATGTAGGGAAATAATTGCAGATGGTATTGTTGTGGGGGAAATATCACCTGCCACGCAATCTCACCCCGAGCGAACGTTCGGTTGTTGTGAGATCACATCCCTGTGCTGCTCCGTGGTGACACATCCAGGCTGCAGCAAGGTCATTCCACAGGAAGCTCTCACACAACAACGGGGTTTTGTTCACTGTGGTTAATGGTACTAGAATGGGGTGAGGAATTTTAAAAAAAAAGCATATCCAAACATTTTTGCTACAGATAAAGCAGGTTTCAGCGAGAGGGAGTGCTTTTTCCATATCCACTTACATGAAGAAATTTCAGGTTTACAATGGAGAAACAAAAGCAGCAAAAATATGATGTTCAGTGAAAGTGAGAGAGGGGGGGTTTAACAAAAAAAAATTAAATCTTGATATATTAATCAGGAAAAAAGGAGAACGCTTGCCATCGTAGTGGAATTTTCTGACACATAACAACCCAAGAGTTTCGGTGTTCCTTGCAAAAATATCTTTCTCAAAGCCCCTGTGGGTGATGCAAGATTTCCACTTCTTCTGTGGAAAGGAACCTGGAAAGTATGTTTTAGCCACATAGAGGTGTCACAACCGAAGAGTGATGCCAGCAGAGACACAGACACACACTGGAGAGCATAAAGAGGATGGGGATATCTTGGTGAGGGTCTGGAGAGAGAGCAGAGAAAACTCTTGGTCCACAGTGAAAAACTCACCCATGATCAAAGCTGCTCCCAGCTCCACTTTGGACTGAGTCTGCTCAAGTCCTCACCTCCATAACCACTAAACCAGCCTTCAAATTTCTTTATTTTATTAATTTTTTTTAACTGCCTAACTAGTAATGCCTCACCCCCAGAACGAAAATCCTAAAAAAAATCTTTTACCACCTGTTAACAGCTGAAGAAACAGCCCAAAACCACGTGTCCACAAAAGCAGGTGACTGTGCTTTTAATTAAGATTCACAATTTCTTTTATTCAAGGTGCTGCACTGTAATGAATTCATTCATCCACGGGAACCAGCTCACCCTGTGCTGCCTCCACCATCCAGCCTCTCTGGGATAATAACAACTCCATTCACACCTCAGTGCCTCCCACCTCACCCCATCCCACAGCCCGGAGGGTGAAGCCCTGCATGGCCTTGCAAGAGCAAAGTGACACCAGAAAACATTTCTGGGACTGCAGCATCATCCCTAAATTTGAGTCTCTGGGAAACCCTGCTCGGCACAGAAGTGTGAGAAACACCAAACTGCCCCAAAGGGGCTTAATGTGGGATTACAAATCCTCCAGCAGTCCCCATCTGCATCTCTGAAATGAGCAGGCACCCAGGGCACATCCCCCGGGCCAGCAGCACACACGAAAACAATGGAAAACCTAAAAAAGTGCCCCTCCCTCTCAGTCACCCTCACTGGGGAGCCATTAAGGGCCTCCTGCTATTGCTTTTTTTAATTTGTGGGTGATTTTAAGGGCCACAGAAGGAGGTGGGTGGACAAAGGCACCTCCTCAACACCACATCAGCCCTCGCTCCAACATCTCCACACAAACACCCTGCCTCCCCCGAGCCTCATGGGGTCCTTACACGGCTCTGGGAGGTAAAATCCCTTCAGATGAGCCCAGAAGCAGAGACAAACAACTGCTGACATAGTACAGATGCTAAACAAGGAGAGAGCAAAAGGGTCAACGGGCTTAGATATACCCTTAAAGTGAGCATGGTCTCAGGACCTCTGAACACTGTCTGCAAATTCAGCCTATCAGTTACTGAGAGCAGGGGCTCCTCAGCCCCTCTGAGTCCTTTCCAGGACTAAAACAACATGATTAAATTGATGCACATTGACCTCTGCAGTCACGTGTCACTACCTTTATAGGGATGGGCTTCTCCTCCTTAATGCAGTGCTCTTGCAGCCATATGGCCTGATGATACACTGCAGGGAACAGCTCTGCAGGAGGGTTTGCAGGCATTAGAAGCTGGTCTGTGTTTCCCAGCTGTGTCAGGTGGACAAATAAACCATTACCTGTGCCTCCAGCCTGAGCTTGGCCTGGCCAGTAAGTCTGGAGCTAGCCTGGCTTCTCCTCCATCCTCTCCCTGTAGTGGCTGGAGAACATCTTTGTGTGCTGTGGCTTTAATACAGAAGAAAAGGGTTTCAAATCAAAAAAATAACACTAGACCCTTCTAAATTTAGCCAAAATCCCAAAGAGAGTCTGAGTATGAAGTGTCCAGACAAGCTTTGGAAAACCAGCACTTACTGGAGCACATTTCATAGACATTATCCTGATTAGGAGTGAGAACTTCTAGAGTTTAAACACACGAGTAACAGCCTGACTTAAAACTCCCTGTGTAAGGCTGTAATGGACCCCAAACCTCCCCTGAGCTCAGGTGAGAGTGTGATCTGTAGTACCCAACAGGTTTGAGTTGTGTTTCCATATCAGAGCACCAGTCAGCCTGGTGGTAATGCACTGCTCCATCTGCAGTATTGGCCATGGTCAAATACTGGAAGGCAGATAAAAGAGTTCCTGAAATGCCTCCTTATCTGCCATTAATCTGGAAATCTCTCAGTTTCCAACCAGAGAGAAAGACAACTGCCAGCCCCAAGACTCTGGGCACATCCTGAGGGAAAGAGCTGCTCATGGGACATGGGAGCCTGTGTCAGCACGGGGAAGGTGGTGAACCCTCTGCCTCAGGACAGCCAGCACCATGGCATCCAGATTATATTGCACTTTTTCACAACAGACATGCTTAGACAGAGAGGAAGAGAAAGGAAAAAACCCCTCTGTGCCTGAGCCTGCTGCAGGTGTGATTTGTGCCTTGGATGCCAAGCAACAGGCGCACGGGTTCGCAGAGTTATGTAGCCAAGGCAAACAAGACACAGCAAGGCCCAGTTTTGGCCCCCTCAGGATCCATAAAGTGGCCTCTGGGAGCTGTGGGGGGCACGTTATTCCTAATTGTGTCTTGTTTAACTTGGCTCTTTAAACAGCAAAGCTTTTGCTGTCTTGGCCAGAGTCCTCGGTCTCACACCTTGGTGGGGCTTACCTCTCTTCTTGGATGGGTAAGTTAAAGAAATCCCTTGTGTTGACACACATTAAATGTTTTTGATCAAAACCCACTGATTTTTATAAGTAGTTAGGATGACATGCTGAAAACCTCTCCAGTGCATAGGGAGAATTCTTCACACAGAGGACAGGATCCTCCCTTTCATACTCCAGTTTCACTGATTGCCATCACCTTTGTCTGGATTTTCCCCTCCTAACCAGCAGCAAACAGAGACTTATGCCCAGCAGAGGTGATGAACATTCCTCTGCAACCACAGGTATAAATCCCAATAGCCTCATTCCTCACTGACACACTAAGTGAGCTAAGGAGAGCCCTTCTGAGGAAGAAACACCAAAACCTTCAATTTATGCCAGGCCAGCAACTTCCTTGACCTACAAGAAGCAAAGAGCTGGTATTTTTCACACAGGAATAACCCTGCACCAAACACACTCTGGAATGGCAGGACCAGAGCCTACTCTCTTGATTCCAAGAGGGTAACTCCCCTTTTTTGCAGTCATTTGCCATCAACCACGTCAACAAGCCCAGGGATGCTGAAGCCTCTGGAGCAGGCAGCCTCCACAGCAGCCTGGAAGCTCTGTGAAAGTATATGAAGGCACTGGCACTGGGTCTCTTCCAGACCAATCTTTCCCTCTGTTTTCCCTCCACATTTCTTATTTTGGCCCAGTGGGGAGCACAAGTGTGTTTGCTCAAACTGAATGGATCCAAGTTTGAAAAATGGAGGATGAGGTGTGATACTGTCAAGCTTCCAAAGTTTGAGGGATTTGTTAGGCTAGTGCAGAGATGAAGAAACCTGAGGTAGAAAAGACAAAACATTTCAGCCCCTCCTCCTGCAGACTTAATGAAAACAACATGACATTCAAAGAGAAGTTCACTTCATGGCAAGCCCCAGGCTGGGCAGCACGGCTCCTGCTGGCCCACTCAGCTCTGCTGACTGCAGGAAGGGCTCAGGTGACACTGCCCTGCCCTGCTGGGCTGGCTGCAAAGCTCACGAGCAGCCAGGGCCTAGAGGGGTGTCTTAACATCACACCTCATCTATGCTTTAGTCTATTAGTGACAAGGTCAAAGAGATATAAGGGTCTTGAGGTCCACTGCTCCCATTCTCCCAACCTCTCAATGGCTCTGTGACCTTATTCCCGCTCTCACCTGAAGGTTACCCAACCAAATCCCATCCTCTTACCCAGGAGAGCTCCTTCAGCCATCCCTCTACTCCTTCTGCAGAGGCCAACCCTCCCAGACTTCTATAAGTTACCTTTGTTGTTGTACCTATAACACCTGCCTGCTTTAGACATCAGGAGTTGGGGGTAAACACTCCCTTTCATTCCTACAGCAAAAGAAACCATCCCCTACTTGGTCAGTGGTGAGCTGCATGCAGAGGCAGTGCAAAAATACACTGGATTTCCCTGAAATAGGAAATAAACTAACCTCAAAACCCATCAGTTCCTTAATGCATTGCAGGTTCCTCTCTGATCTGCTCAAAGCTTTCTCAGCCCTGCCAACTCCCAAGCATCTTCCTCTGGTGTGTATGTCTTGGATTATCATTTCACAGGGGAGTTCACTGGTTTTTTCTAGTTTGCACCTCCTTTGCTTATTTCTGTTCTGTATTTCCCACACTTTCTGAGCAGTCAATACACTGAATACAAGAAATGGAAACTGGATAAATCAGCATCACACCTTGTCCAATTACCTCCCATTATAACCACATCCAGATGCTACACTTAGAAGTTGCAAGGAATTCCATTGGGGATGGTTATAAAATTTAAAGCATATCTATTCCCTTCCTCTGTTATCAAGCTGCAATATTTCCCCTTTGGGCATCAAATGGATATATCATTTGCAATGCACACAGCCCTCATCCCAAAATAGCAGGGAAGATGCAGAGTTGGGCATTTCCAGTACCTACAGGCCAGACCACACCTTACACAAAGCCAAGGCCAAAACACGAGGAAACCTGTGGCATGAGAGAACACAAGCTATTGTCCACATAAAATAACCCCGTTCCTAATCTTTTACAGCATCCAGATTTCTCTAGATCTGCTTCCACTGGGATTTTTTCCTTCTTTGAAAGCTTGCAAGAAGAACTCCACCAGGATTCCCAGATCCCCATGTCCCATGATATTGGTGCTTCCTGATGGCTGCTGGTGAGAGCTTGCATAAGGCACTTCTGATTATATCAGTGTCTTGAAGGCATCTGTGATTGATTTACACAGACAGTTCCTTCACCTCTGTCACTGACAGCCAGTGAGGCTCAAATTCACAGCAAGAGTTCCTGATCTTAATCCATAAATTCATCACCTTGCACTTGTATGTCAGACCACTTCTATTGCTCCCCCTCTCCAATCCCCCTCCTCTGTTGATGCCTCCACGCAGTCCATCATCAGCAACAGCTTCACTAATGGAAATATTTAGTAAAATCAGCCATAAAACCCACTTCACAAGACTCCACCTCACAACATATTTAGTCCTGACAACTCTGCTATCAACAAAATCCATCATTTGTCCTTTAAGCATCTCTCTGTAGACTAACTTTTAAAATCTTGCTTTAATCCTTTTTTTCTCTGACTAAACTAATAATTTCCCATGTGGCACAACAACAAATACTTGGACAACCACAAAAAAGATCCCTGGCTTTTTCTAGATAAAGATAGTGTCATTTACAGAGGTGTCATATTTGACCAATGTGATGCTCCTAAACTGAACCTGGATGCCATCCCACTTTCCAATCCCCTATGTCTTTAACAATCTTTGTTCCAATATTCATTGCAAAGCTTTTCCTTCCATTCAGGTCAAACTCAAAGGCCTCCAGTTATTCACTACCACTAAGTCTTTTGTTACAGTCACTATAAAAACACAATTAAAGCTGGATTATGGTATACTTATGCAGAACAGTATGTTAATCCACAAATGGTCCTGTGGAAGCCACGTTTGGAGTAAAATCCTAGCTGGTGCAAATAAGAAAGCTGGAATTGTGCCCAGAGGAGATTAATGTAAGAGTACCTCACTAATTCACACTGAGAGCAAGGAAACCACATGGAATATTTCCGACTGAAAGGAGTAAGAGAAGTACAAACAAGTGCATCACAAAATGCTCTCCTTTTCAGTTTCAAGTAGCAATCTCTGAGTGAGCATCATGGGGCACTGCAATGAGAGGAGCACGCTATATATAGCTAATGAAATCTTGCTTACATTAGACATGGCTACAGCATCTGTTACTAAATCTTTGCTGAGGAGTGTACACAGACCAGCACTTTCTAGAGAGCTTATAAGAAAAGCAATGTACTGAAATGAAGCTTTGTCAGCTTCTATTGTACATAAATACAACATTAAATTCAGGCTTGATATTTACTGCTGTGTCATCTCCATAGGCAATTACCATCAGTGCCTGAGGTGAGCCTCGGGTGATGCTGAACACCAGAGCACCAGCAATTTCACTGACTGTCCTTATTACTCTTCAGAAAATCTTCAATCAACCCGAAGGAAATGATGCCCAAGGTACAGCTGTGAGGCTCAGACCTGCTCTCATGAACTCAATCTGCACCCACAGGACGGCCTGTTCGAGGAAATTTTCACCTTAAAAAAACCCTTCAGCATCTTCCACATGCTGAGCATCAGTCCCAGAGACCCATCCTGCAGGATGCCACACTTGCCCCATAGGCTCACTGCCCCTGACCAACAGCAAAGCTGTGCAGGTGCACCAGAACCTCACACAAGAGAAGCAAGGAATTCAAAGCCACAGGTAGGCTGTGAATCCCCTCAGGCATGAGGACAGCAGTGGTGTTCACTTCAATGCAGGAAGCCCACAGCAACATATCTAGTCCCTGACAATACCTCCTGGATACCTATCTTTCATCATCATGGTGTTCAGCAATAACGGTCAGTGACTCCCTGGCATCTTGGAGAATATTCATCTGCACCTTGCTTTCTAGTGAGTGGTAAAATTTCTGCCTCACAGGACCCCGGCCATTTTTTGTGCCAGTTCTCCCTTCAATTTCACACTTAATTAAGTCCCCGGATCAAGTCTCAGGATGGATTGCTCACTAGACCAGCAGCCAGAATTGATGTCATGTCTAACTGATGGGGCCTGAAGACAAAAAAGAGAGAGAGCAGGAGTGATAACAAGAGAGAGAGAGAGAGAGAGAACAGGGAAATCTGCTTTTATTTCAGGGTTAAAAGCCTAATCTTCTACTAAAATGCTGTCACATGAGAGGGAAAGAGTCTCTTATCCCTGTGATACTGCTGACCCAGGCTTGGTTTAGAAGCTGTAATATCATTCCAAGAGAAAATTATGTCGGCAAGTAAGTATTCTTCAGAGACAACTAAAAGGAAACAGAACCCAGAGAGAAGACAGCACGGGATGGAAAAGGGGGCTGACCAGTGCTCCTCTGAGGAGGAGACACGCTGAACCTCTGATGAGGAACAGTGTACAACCAGACAGGGGTAATGGGAAAGCCTACAAGGGCTCAGTGTGATGAAGTGATCAAAAGCTTGGGTGTTTCCTCTCAACTTTCTCCAAACTCCCCAATTTAGGCCGAAAACCTCATGAGCTAAACCTTTCTCACGAGATTTCTGGAAGTTCCTGTTCTTTTTGGAAGTATCACAAGAGGGCTTAGTTTTATTGCTGCAGTTTGGCATCACAGTTTCCAGCATGGTCAAACCCAGGAAGGCTGAAGGGAGTGAAGAAGCAGAGCCAACGTTTTCTGAGTGCTGTGGAAGTCTGAATCGGGGTCACAAGTCTGAGTGCTCCAGGTCAGTTTTATTCTGGGCACACACAGGCAGTTTTTCATGATAAGCAGACCACATCCTCACTTTAGGGCAATTCAGACAAACAATAAGGCATCTTCCAATGTATCCCAAAGACCCTGGTAGGCCTGGATGGATAAGGAAACAAGAGAGGGCTGTAGGAGTTTCCAAAGTTCTTTGCTGGTCCTATATACAATATTGTACCTGTGCACTGCTGTCTGTGACGATAGAAAACCGGGCCAGTGATTATGTTCAAGTTTACTGAACAAATTACTTCAACATCTGACTGAAGAAGATCCTCCACGAACAACTCACAACCCCCTTCTCCAATTCATTTATTGACTCAACTCCCCCCAAACACACTAGATAACCCAGATGTGATAACACATGCTAGGTGCTGCAAACATTACCCGCCATCCATCACATCACCTGCTTTTTCTTCACCTATTGAAATGTCACAAGAGTGAATTTAGAATTCTTTGGCACAAACCTTTTGCTGATTGGAGCACATTCCTGGCCTCAAAGTAAGGCTACAGGCTCTGATACTAACCACCTGTCCAGAAAAGTGAAAAAATCTTATTCATTAAAAGTAATTAGGTGGATTTAAGCTGGCCACTTGCCCCAGAGCTATAAAGGGGCTTTCAGTTTGGTATTTCTGAATTAACAAGCAGAGAAGGAGAGGACAGATTAGAAACAGCTAATGATAAATGTGGCCCTTCAAACAGGTTTTGCTACCAAACTCCTGCAGAGGCATCTTTACTATCTGGTCCCATCTTTAGCCACACAGAAAGGTGGTATCTCAGCATCCATGAAAGGTTAAGCCATGACCTTATCACTGTGCCCACCATGAGATACACCTTCCATCCTGTAACTCCCTGGCACCCAGAAATCTACAAGTGCCAGGCCAGATTTCCAATACAGGAATGCTGTAAACTGTTAACAGCAAAGTACCTAAATTCAACCCCAAAAAATCACAGTATCTGGGGGGGGGGGGTTGGAAAAAGCCATAAAAACTTGCCCAAAATTACTTCAGGAATTACAGGTTCATTTTCTTGGTTTTGAAGCAAATACAGTGACAAAGAACATTTAATGCCTCAAGCATGTTTATCAGAATCCACTTGTTCAATGCAAATTCTGCTAATTCCAGGGAACCTTATTCCACTCTTCCCCAAACCGAAGTGAAAGATGGGATGGACCGAAGTGGCCAGAATGGTGTGGGTGGTCAGGGTTACCCAGATCTGCCCCCAGCTGTAGAAGATGAATATTTCTTGCAGTTTCCATATGAAGACAACTGGTCCCATACAAATCCCCAGCACAGATTACACCTGGGTGATGATTCCAGCACCAAGGAAACCCCCCCATCCCCAATATCCAGAAGTTCTCCAATCCCAGCAACACGACCTGAAGAACACAACATGAACTGCACACAGACCCTGAGTTAACTCCACAGAATTTTGACTGGAAATTGCAGATAAACCCAGGCAATAACTCACCACCAGGTCACTGCAATTCTGTGCAGGAGGCTCGAGCCTGGGCTCACATCACCACACTGCTGGGGACAAATGGGCATCAATTAGTGCCACACAGGTCAGATCCCCTGAAGCTACAGCGAGAATTTGTTGCTGCCTGAGATTTCCCTACAATATCCTGCACTTTAACTGCACTCACACACACAGGAAGCTGAGTGCTTATTATTTTATTTGCTTGCCTGTTTCTGGAGGAAGGGGGGAAGCTTCTCTGCAAGCCATCGCCTTTATCCTGACATTTGGATTTTGTGAAAGCAATTTGGATTGAGCCTTGAACAATGACTCTCTCCGTTCTGCTTGTTCTTTTGTCTCCTTGGACACACTGGCAAATTTGCTTCAAGCTAAAGCAGGAATTTAGCAGGGTGTGAAGGGAGCAGTTAGTGCAGTGAGACAGCTGGAGATGGAGAGCAGGCGGTGTGCCACAGTTTTTAATTGTTCCTGCTGTCAGAAAACAAACTCAGTACAGTAGCTCTTATTATTTCCTGCACAAAATCCTAATCACAGCCTGCATGGGATCCATCCACTGGCAAAGCAAAGACTTTACAAAATCCTATGTTAGATTGAAAGTAAGCATCCACAAGATTCTGTCTCGTCCCACCTGCCTGGAAAGCTTTCACTCAGCCACTCTGCCCTTTGTTCCTGTCAGGGATTCACACCTCATACCAACCCACCTTCAGAAAAGGAACATTTTTAAGATCCCAAATATGCTTTTTGTCTGGTTTTTTAGACTGTTTTTTTCTGCTGACCAGAAGATAAAAGCAGCTGCTTCATACTCTAATTCGTACCTCACATTTTCAACATAAATTGCTGCAAGGACACCCACCTGCATCCTTGGGTACCTTTCTCCCCCTCTCTCCTTACAAACCTAAATTTAAGAACATAGAAATAAGTCTTTTCACATTTCCTGAAAAACTTGGACTCAATGCAGGAACCCAAACACTGCAGTGACAAGATTGCCCCAGCTGCTGGAGAGATGGGCTTTAATCCTCTCTGGTGCAGGAAAGGATGGAACAAACCTCCCCAAACTCCACATGAAAAAAAGGAAATGTTCATCAACAGGCAGCACTGGAGGCAGAAATCTCTGCTGAACCTAAACCTGAGCAGATTACAGGGGTCACATTGGGTGTATTATTCCAGTTGGTATTTTGAGAACTGAAAATCTGAGAAGAGCAAAGTATATCCACAAGAATCAATCACAGCCATAAATCCAAGCATTTGAACTTATAACCAGCTTTTTTTTGTGTTCATAAATCAAGCAGGGAGAAGTAAAATCTTTGAAGATTTTCAAAGAAAACGTTATTATGAGTTTAAAAAAAAATACAGAGCAAATTTCATGGCTAGAGCTGAACTTTTTGGACATTGAATGTGAATGAAGGGAGCAACTTTACTCATGATTTTACTCTGCCAGTCACTTCATAGAACACAGAAAGGGAACATGGAAGGTGAATTCTGAGCCCTGAGGAATGAAGAACCATGGAATGGTTAGAAGGAGCACTCTTCTTAGGACAAACTGGGAAATAGTCATATCCTCCAGCTCCACAGCTGAAGTAGGATCTGGCTGAAAGGCACATGGACAGGCACATCCTCTCTCTCCAAACGTTTGACACATCTGTATTTGTCACAGTCATTCAGTATTTGGCCACCACCTCCCAGGGGAGAGGGCAGTGCCACACCCTGCTGGAATTACAGGAGTGGGCTGAGGTCCACAAAGCTCTGGGGGCATGGGAGACTCCTTCCCTGGGCCAGTGATCGCACGAGATCCCACAGTGAGACCCACACGGAGATGCTTATCCCTGAATGTCTGGTGAGGCGTCTCCCGTGCTCCACCAAGAGCCTCCTTCCCTGCTGATGGCAATAAAGCTAACAAGGAAATTGATTCCATATTTCAAAATAGATTCACTTTGGTCAGGCTTTCTCTCCAGCAAGAAAAGACAACATCCTGAGGTTTGCTCCAACACCTTGAGAGAAGTGATTCAATTCCCTGTATTTTCATGCCAATGGACTTTTTTGCGTCAAAAATGTTAATCTATTTAAAAGGTCACTTTTATTTTAAAAAAATTCTTCATAAAAGGTTTCAGAGTACCTTTGACACTGGATTACATCATGTTTCCTCTGACACCTGAGGCACAAAATGCTCAGAGCAGGATTTCCAAGGCTTCCTTTTATTTTGTGTTCCCATGAATTCTACTCCCACCACGATCAATAGGATTATTGCCACAGGATTCAACAGGAGAAGGGCTGAAGAGCAAATGCTGAACACATTTGAAGGCCCTAACCTGAAAGTCAGCATTTTCCAGTCCAGAAAATAGCACTTTGGTTATCAATTAATATGTCAAATAAGAGGCCTTTTATGAACAGAGCAGGCTGGTAATTGAGCCCAAAAGAAAAAAAATAATAATACCATAATGTAACATGCTCCCTACAGGCTATGGCAGCTCACTGTGATGGATTTGAGGTGCCTTGAGTCAATCAAGAATTAAAGCAGCATCACTGAATATCCACAGAAGGAGGATGAAAAGGATGCCATAAGGCTGTCTTACTGTCCTGCCTGTACCCCAAAACAGGACCAGTTCTGCCCATGTCTTTCCTGCTACATGTTTCCCAAGCAGCTATTAAACAATTTTACTTGTTCCATGCTTGTCCCAAACTCCTCCAGAGCTCTGCTACCTCCATGGCTGGACACTCCCCTCCTATCACCTACCAGTGACAGCCCCTCCTGGAAAGCAGACCTGGGGCAACACAACCCAGAAGTTCTCCTAATCCTCCAACCAACAGCTTTTGCACTCCCAAAGTCTGATTCTCCTGTCTCCTCTGTCTTCTCACTCTGAATTAAAACACCAGAATTTCTCCTCTTTTATAGGTTCACACTTGCCCAGGTCTGTGAGTACCCACCTGCAGACTCTTCTGCAGGATCAGCCTTTCCCCAATCCTTGGCTCAACCCCTTGCTCCCAAAACTCTTCAAAGACAAGAAACTACTCATTTCCCCTGATTTTAAGAGTAAAGCCCAACCTCTCAGCTCAAATCTCAGCACAATCCTTCTCACAGTAACCTCACAACTTTCTCCTTCAGTTTTGATCACAGCTAGGACATCTGCTCTTTGACCTGTTTCAAAGAAGGGTCTGTTTAGAGCAGCACCTGCAGTTTCACAATTTTGTGGACATTTCTGATGCAATCTGGATGTGATTCCATAAAACTTTTGGCCAGCACAAAATCAGCCAGGCCTGGAAGCACATCCTGGCAGCAGGATCAGTGCTCCTGCAGCTTAAAGCCCCGTGCTGTGTGTGCTGTTACTTAAGTGGAAGATTCCTTCAGAGCAGCATTAAGGTTTATAACTGAAGTGCTCTAATCCTTCCCCGTAGAGGCCAGTGGTGCATGTAAGAGTATTAAGATTGAGATACATTAAATCCTAAACATTTCCAAGTTGCAAGCAGAAATAGATCACAATCAAGGCCTGCAATTCAAAGATGCTTAAGAGAATGAGCTCAAAGCCAGGCTCTGATTTCGGTAGAACTCTTCTCCATACGTCCTGAGTGCCAGATCTGGATGAAGATATTAAAAAGCAGTTTCAGTCCTTATCTTTAGCCCATCTGAAGATCAAAGAGAATTGGAAACAAAAGCATTCCAAGGCATTGAAGTGATACATTTGTAATGAGTTTCTTCTATTATTCCACACATTTGGGACTTTTTCTGGGGGGGAAGGAAGGCAATTTTGACAGCCTATTAAGAAGTGAGGATGGAAACACATTTTAACACATTTCATTCCTAATTTTCTTCCCTCTTCTCCTATTTTTCCTTTATAAAACCACTGAAGAGATCCATGAAATTACAGGAGATGCAAATCCTTTATCCACAGTTTGCAGTTGTTGGCATGCAAGACCCTTAATATGTAAATAAATTGGGCTGGGCTTTTTTTTTCTTACCAAAGCAGCATTGGTCAGCAGATAAACAGCAACAATGCAGCCTGTGTGATGGCCCAAATAATGAATTCCTGTAACCAGGAATCTTCTTGAAGCATGTCTTCAGGTCTAACTCTGATGGGGAGTGAGAGGGAAGGGAGTGTTTCATGGAACAGTGACATGACTGAGAACGAAATTCAACTCCAAATCAGCTGCCATTTTGAAAATCACGTCCCTTGATCATGAATTAGTGTCAAGGCACAGGATGAGGGATGAAGTAAGGAATGAATGAGTGAAAGAGAGCAGAGAGGGAGAGAAAGAAGCACGGAGATTCTGCAGAGGCTTATGAGAATCATGCCAGTGAAGAGACTGTGCACACAAACCATCTCCTTCTCAAAGTCGGCATTTTGCCAAAAAAATAAAAAGACCGTGATCCCTAGAAATGTTCCTGTCTGCTGGCTCCCAGAGATAAGGAAGTGATATTTCACAGTCTGACACTAATCATATTTGGGCATACTAAGTAAGGACAGTCCAGGGGCTTTCTTTGCAGCGTGCATATTCCAAGTTCAAAGCAAAAACTCGTTACTGTGCCTAAAAAATCCTCTTAACTCAGAAACACGAGAAAAAAAGGGAAGAGAAAAAAGAAAGTGAGGGAGGTGCTTGGAGGGGGGGGAGGAGAAGCGTCCTTATCTTTGTATTGTTGTCCCTACCCAGCCCCATCAGTGATGTCTGCTGCAATATTTTATCATGGGGAGGAAGATGCTCCCCTCTTTTCCCCCCTCCATGAAAATGTGACAGGAGGTTTACTAATGCAATATTTGACAGCTGTGATTTACACATCCCAGTCTTCACTCCATCTAAAGGCAGAACAGCCACTATGGAGCCAGTTCCTGGGGTGAAACCAGTGGAATTATCCCCACTGGAGACCCAGCCGGCCCTGCTTGCTCCTACAGCAGGAAATTGCTCACCTGGCTCAGCTGCTCCCTCTGAGCAGAGGTCACTGTCTGCCTCTCTGGTCTGGGCTCCTCATTCCAGTCTCCTCCTCACCAAAAAACAACAACAACAAAAAAAATCCTTCATTAAATCTTGAAACAGGTGGCTCCTTTACAGCAGCCTGGAGCTGGGCACAGGCTGGGATGGAGAGCCAGGAGAAAACATGTCCCAGTGTGGAGCAGCACTCTGCACATCCCATGGTCAACCAGCCCTCAGCTCCTTCGCAGGCTGCTCCCCTCCCCTCCAGCTGTGGCTCACGGGGTGTGAAGGCACCAAAGGCAGAACACCTCTGGCATTCCCAGGTAGCACAGGAGGCTTTATCCCACTCTAAAGGCTTTATTCCCTCTGTACAGTCACAGTCCTCACCAAACCCAGCACTTTGTGCTGTGTCTCCACGAGACCCCACCTGCAGGGCCCAGCAATGGATGGGCCAGGGCAGACTGAAAAGATGGTTTCAGTAAACAGTACATTAAAAAAGTGAATCAGTTTGGAGAAGAGCCAAGGAAGGTCGCTGTGTTGAATCTCAGCATTACCCAGAATGAATGGTTCAACTCTCCTTTTGCCAAACTGTATTTTTAGCTGGAGTCTAAGCTACTTTTAATGAAGAAGATGAAATAACCCCCATATGAACTTCGATGTGTTCCACAATTGACAATTCCCACACATTTCATTTTTTATTCTGCCCTGCAAGCCGAAATAAAACCCAGACTGCTGCTCACAGCATGAGGTGGAGCTATCACAAGACAGGGGCTTGCCAGAAGCATTTCTCATCCCTCCCAAGCTCTTCTGAACACCTCAGACTAAGTCCTGCAGACTGATCCAATTGTGAAATGTCTCTGGTCAACTTGGAATTGTCCAAAGAGTCTCTTTGTTTCACTGAGACTGACCAGCTACCATGGACCACTTCAGGAGCAGCATCCTTGGTCTGGAATTCTCAAACAGGGAATTATTAAAGAGAAGAAAACTGATTAGGATTGAAGCCTAGCAAAAACCCCACTGGTCCCTGGGGAGCCATACAGGGAAACAGCAAGAGGTGGAGGGGGATTATTTTTTTTAATTTCAATTACTATCTTGGAAGCGTTCACATGACACCACCTATTGCAGTGTCTGGATAGAAGAACCAGAGTTTGTTTCCTCATGCTAAAGCTCATGGGGGTTTCACCTGAACCACCACCTAAGAGCTGGCTCTGCTCTCCAGGGCAGATTTGTCCCTCAGCCTCCACCCCACTCCTAAATGGAAAATGACTTGGACACAAGCAAACATCCATCAGGATTTAAGGTATTCCCTGGTCACACCTAGGCTAATCCAGCAACACAACACCCTCCCTGGAGCCTACACTGCTCATTCCCATAAATCTGGGTGTGGAGGAAAGCACTCTGAAAGGTACAACCTAAAATTTTTTCCCAATGGGAAACACACCCCTCCCTCCAGGCTTGTTAAATTGTGCCATGCCATTCACATGCTGATCACTCTCATTCCAAAGGCCAGCATTTCTTACACCAGCTCCCCACCCCGTTCAAAAGACCTCAGGAACTGGAAATGTTCAGGTGAGGGATGAATGGGATTTTGTGTGTTTGCTTGACAGAGAAAAAGCCCTATGCCTTACCATGCTAAAATAAAATCACCATCCAGAGTCCTCTCCAGAATACCTGCCCTCAGCTGTCTGCTGACCAGCCCAAAGGCTGTAGGGACAACAGGGAGCACTGCTAAACCCAGTGGGGAATTCCTTACAGAAGACACCACCAATTTCATACGGCCACATTCCAGGGGGCCACCAGTGGCCCCTCAAAAAACACTTCTCCTGTTTCCTCCTGTTTAAAAAGCCTGAGATTAACTTCCTAGCTAGGTAAGCCTGGACACAGCTATTCCTGAACCCTGGAGCTCCATCAGCAGCTGGCCCTGGGCTCCTCCCCGTTCCTTGTCTCCTCCTGTCCACGCAGCAAACACTGCAGTGAACGTGCTGTGCCCCACAGTGAGCCCTGAGCACCTTCCCAGCTCCCCTGTAATTCTGATCATCAGCTAGAAAATCAGTTTTACTGGAACCCAGCCTTCTAGCCACACAGAATGCAAGGAATGAGATTAAGAGGGATTATGTGTTCCTTGCAAGCAGTGAGGTTTGATAGCTCAGACAGGCATTGCCTTAAGTGTCCTGCACTTTGTTTGAACAGTTATCACCCCCCAGCTCTTTGAGAGTGAAGGTTTGTAGGGATAAGCCATATGCCATGCAATTAGGATTCCATTGCTGCTCATTGTTCACGCAGTTTGGGATGGTCTTTTGGAAGTTTGCAGGTTGCTGACATTTTTCTGTCTCTTCAGGCAGGACTGGATGTTTAGTAGTAAACATCCCAGAGGGGGAAGGAAAGCCTTGGATCTGAGTAGAATGAATACAAACTTCCCTCCAACTGAAGCAGGGAAACTTTTAGAATTAGGCTATCCATTACTGTAACAGTTCCATACAAAGGCTGTTCACCAGGTCCAGATGCTCTCAAGAATGGGACACAGGCTTTTTGTTCAGACTCTCTTGTCATTTTGGATTGAGTGTTCACCTGTATTGCAACAGGATCCATGTGGTTAATAAACATAACCAGTTGTACCAAATAAAATGCCTGTATTTTATGGGATGTCAGAGGAACAGGTCTTTTTCAGGAGGCTGTTCCAGTGACTCTTACTTGAGCAGAGACCTCAGGAATCCACAGCCAGCATCCCCTGACACAGCACCAAGGCATCTGCATGACTGGCTGCTCCACACCAGTGAAAATTTCCTGGAAGCACATACAAATGCACAAGCCTTGAGTGGACCTGATCCCAGCACTGCTCCTCAACTGATCCTCATCTTAATCCAGAAGTTTAGCTGGAACAAACACCTCTGCTCTCCATCCAGCCTGGGGATACATCATTATCCCACCTTGCTGCTGGAAACACATCTCATATCCTGGAGTTACAGGCCACAATGTACATTCTGGATCCACAGGAGAAATGTAACTTTTAAAAGGGATATTTGCAGTGACAGGACCAGCAGCCCTGGAATCATCACCTCCTCAAACACAGCAGAATATCTGTGCATCACAACCATCCCACCTTCTCGAGTTATCCCCACCACACTGAGGCACCTGATCCAGCCAGAGCTTCCCTCTCTCCCCTTCAGCAGCCACACTCTGGAAAGGCACAATCCTCGCAATGGATGGATTGACACAATCAGAAGCAATTTAATTCATGATTAATCTGCTGCTAATGACTGCAGGTTCCCTCCAACTCTCGGTCCCCTTCCAATTTTTCTCTGGTAAATCTCTACAGTTTGCAGTTGGAGCTCTTCACAGTAGATTAGTTAACATTATGTTTTTATTAAAGCCGAAGTTAATATCCTTATTCTCTGAAGGAGACCACTGGGGTTGTTGGAATTATTTTTTCCCCTTCAGTTTTTTACTAAGAGCCTTCTCTGCTGAGTTAAAAACAGAGCCTGCAGACCCCCAGCTGAAAGCTTAAGGGAGCCCCAAACAGTTACCTCTTAAATGATTATTTACATTGGAATATAAAAATCACTCTGGTGGATCAGAGCAGGGGCTTGTCTACCCAGGATCCTGTCTCTGATGGTGGCCAGCTGCTCTAGAGCAGGCTTGCTCATAAATTTTATGTCAAAGCTTTACTGATAGATACCTTTTTTTTTAATACATAACATTTTTCACAAATAATAAGGCAGCCTACTGCCTACAGAAATTGTGATTTCACAACAACAACAACAACAAGCCCCAGTGACAGAGCTCTTTAACATGAATGATTCTGTAATTTGGACATAAAGTTTTCCATTTTCTCATCAAAGATAATTGCTTTTCAGTGAAGAGTCAGAATTTTCTGGGAAAAAGATGTTATATGAAATTATGTTTGTATTTTATCAGTATTTTCCATTAAAACAGCCCCAGTTTATAAAATAATCCAAATTTTCTTTTAAAAATACCTTCAGCTCTGATCTAAAGAAATCCTTGTGAACTGTCAGACAGAAATTTAGGGTACAAGTTCCTCCATGGAAGTTTGTCCTAAATCCCATAAAGCCAATGGCTACAAGGCACCAAAGAATGATGTTTTCTGTGTATTATTGATCTTTCCTAAACTAACTCAAAAATGTCACAGGACCCAAATGGCCAAGGAACAGAAGGTGGGGATACCTGACAGACAGACAGACAGACAAGGAGGGGTTAACACCCTTCTCCTGGATGGACTCTGAATGTTCATTAATGCTTTTCCTTGGCCCTGGGAAGCAGGAGGGGTGCCAGGACCATCTTTTTGTCCTGGGAAACCACACAAGGAAAAGTATTCATGAACGTTCAGAGTCCAGCCAGGAGAAGCAGCAATTAGCAACACACCTAGGAAAAGAAAAAGGATTCCCTGGGAGCAAAGAGAGCAGAGCCATTATCATCTGGAGAGATTTAGGAGACAGCTCCAAATCCCTCAGGAATCATATATTCAAGTTCATCTCTTCAATCAGAAGAGAGAGAAATTGTCTTTTAAAAAAAAGAATTAATGCTGGACTGTCAAATAAGCACGAGATGAGGCTTGAAGAAAAAGTCTGATTTCTCTGGACTCTCTGTGAAAGGCAGAGAAGCTGCCACAGCACACCAGAATACTTTTGAGAGTGCTTCCTGCAGAAGCACGGGTGTGCAGGGACCAGGGTTTGCCAAAAGGTGGTGGAAAATCCCTCACTGAGGTGGGCTCTGACAGAGAAAACAGCTTTTTCAACTCTTGAGTTCATTCTTACAGAACTTCTTCCAGTTTAATGAAAACAACTGGGGGGGAATGGACGAGTTCTACAAATTCTTAAATGTTTGTGGGAGTTTTTTCCCTCTGGTATTGACTCTGTGAGATGCTGGAACCTGAAATACATTTGTTCACCAGTTAAAATTGCAGAAATCGCAGTTTCACAGAATTTACACAGAAAAGCGTGCGGTGACAGGCTCAGGTCTTGGATTCCTTCCCACCTCCACAGTCACAGCCAGAATCCAGAGAATCCAGAATCCCAGAGCAGCTGTGGCTGCCCCTGGATCCCTGGCAGTGTCCAAGGCCAGGCTGGACGGGACTGGGAGCACCCTGGGACAGTGGAAGGTGTCCCTGCCCATGGCAGGGGACAGAAAAAGATGGGCTTTAAGAACCCTCCCAACCCAACCCAGTCCATGATTCTATGGCTCTGCTTTGCAGACCAGGCTGGCCACAGCTCCTGGACTTGCTCTCTCCATCTGCAGCCACAATCCCAGTGCTGTGGTCCCAGGATGCAGGAGGACCACCAGGAACTGGGGATTTCTGCCTCAGTGTTTCCATCTCTGAGCCCACAGAGGATGTGGGCCACAGCACTCACCAAACCCCAGGATCTGCCTCTCTCCCACCTGACTCCTGTGCACTGTGGTTTTTAATTAACCTTGGAACAGCAAAGGGTCTTCTTTTCTTCCTTTTTGCCAAACACAGACATATTTTACAGGGATGGTGACAAGCTAATTAACTTAATTCTTATGACACCTCTCCAAGATGAGGCTAGGGTTGGCTAGCTCTGCAGTGCAGTGTTGGGCTAATTAAAAAATAATTGCTACTTCACCAAGGACAAGAACAAGAAGTTAATTAAAAGAATGAGGTGTAGCTTTAATGAAACTCATCAGATTGTATTCATTCAGATGTCCCACAGCCAAATCCCCCCCACTTGAACATAAATCCACACTGCCTCCTTCTTCACAAGTGTTTGCAAATGGGCTCCTCTCTCCCCCTCGTTCCTTGCACCTTTCCCTGGCAGAAACAATATGAATTACATCAGGAGCACAAGAGTAAACTCAGGTTGAGATTACACATACCCTCGAGGGCTGAGGGACAAGGTGTGGATCTCCAAATTGTATCTGGGGTGATTTGCACTACCTCAAAACCACGTGCTGCACGGGGACTGGACCATACATCACCAAAAATCCTGTGGGTAGTATGGGAGCCCTCCACTGCCACAGGCAGGCAGAGCGTGCCTTCCAGGCACCACCTTCAAACACTGGGAGAAGGAGGCAGAATGCACCTCCTTGGGAAAAATGAGCTTTTACCTGACTAAAATTGACCCATGGTCCAGATTCAGACCTCTGTGCAAGAAGTCTGTGTCAGTCTGACTTGTGGAAGTTTAGCAGACCCCTCTTTCAGTGCTTGTGACTGGCATTTCAGCAGGATGCAGCCCCATCTATTTTTGATGCTTGGATCAAAAGGGCTCCTGAAACTGCCACTGTCAAAGAAGGGTTTTATAGAAGACTTTTAAAATCCCTGGTCAGTGTCCTTACCCAGACTGGGGCTGGGGGATCAGGGTAGTGCTGTTCAGAAAGCTGCTGCACTTATGACTTGTATTGTTTTTTTTGCAGTGATTAATTCTCAACAGGCCAATTAGAAACAGTCTTCATTTGCTGGAGTATAAAGGTTATTCTTTTAAGTAGGCTGGACTGCACCTCAGTGGAGCTGGAATTGCCACCTTGTAGGGCCGGAAAGGCCTTAAATGGCACCTCTCAGCCACAGAATTAGAAATTTAAAATGGCAAGAAAAAAAACAGTGGTGCTCTTGCCAAGGAAATCTTTCACACCCCGTGTTTCAGCGGTGTTTAACATCTCCTCAAATGCCTCCACTGGATTTGTACGACCTTCTAAACCAAATCTGAGATCCTGAAGGCTCTCCAGGCTGTCCTTCCTCTAAGACTTTCATTCTTTATTCCCCCATAGCAATTTTGGCCTATCAGTCAGCAGCTTGAGTGCCTGCTGCCTTTTACATCCTTCCAGCTTTCTTTTTATTGACCACCAGCATCCTGCAGTCCTTGCTGTGATGTGCTCTGCCATGAGCTCTTCGTGTTGAATGTGTCCCAAAACACAATAATGCACTTCATACTTAATTATTACAACTCACTGGAACACCTGTGTGAAATGCTTTAAAGTTGCACCAAAGTGTGAATGGTTTAAATTCTTATGAAAGTCAAGCGCTGTCACCTTGAAGGTGGTTCTGAGAAGGGAAAAGACAGGAGTAGAAGAATTTTCTCCATGGTCCAAGTGGGTTTTGCCTCAGAGTATCAGATGTTTTCAACTGCACTGTGCAAAGAGAGAGAAATTCTAAAGCAGCACAGTGCAACCAACAGTCCCACCACACAGGCACCTCACAGTCCTTAAGCTTCAGAAAATAAGGAGGCTCTGAGCTGAGATTACTTTTAAAAAATTGTTAGGAAGTTAGGCATTGAAATTTTCTTCTGCAACCCACAATAACAAAAGCACTTTCTTACCAATTTAAATGAAAATGTGGCTGTAACTAATTAAAGGTGGATTATACATTTTGCTTGACAGAGAGACTTAGTTTTGTGCAAAACCATAGATTTGCCAGTTGTGTGACATTGCCAAATTTCCTGCCCTTGTCTGGAGTCTTCTCTGACTTTTTCAGTATTTCCCATCAGGAAATTTGTTTTCCCAGAGCACCTCCCTTTCTCTCTTCCTCCTCCCACTGTATTTTTGCTCCTTGTTCATGCACACTTACACAGTTTATTTATGTGCATGGTTTTCTTTTGTACAGTCTTACAGAAAATAAAGACAGAACACTAGAAATTATTGGAGATTTTTTTTTTTTTCCCTTTCTCTCCTTTTCCTTTCCTAGCATGCCTTTGCACTTTTCACATGCTTCCTCTCTCATTCTTCCTCCTCCCTTGTGATCGTCCCAAATCCCTTAATTCAGAGTAAAGGAAACGTAGTTCAATGGAGCCCTCTCTCGGCCACGTGTGGTAACTTAGCTCTGCAAAACTCAGACTTTTTTATGAATGAATTCAGGATCAGTTACACAACTTGAATTTGCTGGGGACCACAACTCCTCTTGGTGTTGCTGACGTTGCTGCTGTTACTGTGGTTGTTATTTAAGCAGCTGTTTGGTGACTCTATTTTATGTGTGTGTGTCTGGAAGCTGGAGCCTGGGTTCTGTGCAGAGAGATGGGCATAGACCAGCTCAAATCCAAGAAACAAATGACTGCAAAACTCTGTGAATTTCTTCTTAAAAAGGCAACAAAAATTAAAAAGCTATCCTAACCATCTTTTACTGCAAGTGAAGTGGAGAAAAGGGTGGTCTGAGGAAAAATAGGTCAGCAAAACTGAGAAGACAGCTGAAAAATAAAGGTAAGATTATTCATATCCCTACCTTCACCTTAGCTCAAAACTTTTGAGTAATCTAAGGCTGATATCATCACTTTGTTGCTACAAAATAAGAGGGAAAGACTGTGGATGTGTCTACCTAGACCTGAGTAAAGCCTTTGACACCATTTCCCACAGCATTCCTGCAGAACCTGGCTGCTCATGGGGTGAATGGGTGCTCTTCACTGGCTAAAAACTGGCTGGCCAGGCCCAGAGAGTGGTGGGGAGTGGACTTAGATCCAGTTGGTGGCTGATTTTAAGAATCTGTGGTTTTCAAGGCCCATGCAAAGACCAGAGATACATCAGATGTAACTTCTTGCTGAAGTCACTGAACAAGGAAAGAGCAACCTCACTAATTTACATCACTACAAAAGGGAATCTACTCAGATGTGCCAGATGTTATCCCATCAATGCTCAGCCTAGGCTTTCTGTACCTGCAGTAGAATTATGCTCTGTGGCAATCCTGCTTCTTCCTCGCCCATCCAGAGCTTTCTCTGAAGGACAAAATTTCATATTCAAGCCACCTGACTTTCACACAAACACTGTCTGCTTCTTACCACCTCTGTATGCCCCAACAAATCGCTTCTCTCACTTCTCTCCATCCTCCCTGGAAAGGAGCACAGCCATAAAAGCAGCAGTTTTGCAGCCTCACACATGCAGGTGTCTGGACACACACACACACACACAGCCTGTTAGACACATCCCTGGAAGTGTTCAAGGAGCTCTGAGCAACCTGGTCCAGCAACCCTGTCCATGGGAGGGGGTTTGGAGCTGGATGATTTTTAAGGTCCCTTCCAACTCAGACCATTCCATAGTTCTGTGTAGCATGAGAGCACGTGTTCAGGGGCACACACGTGTGTGAGCACGTGCCCAGACCCACATAACACCTTCACACCGTACCAGCCTGCTCCAAAGCAGGCCAGCTAAGCTCACCCTCTTCTTCACACGTCCCACTGAGAAGGCTTTTTGCTAGAGAAAACACCAATCTTTATCAATACTGTTCATTTTTGGGCACTTGCTGATCATTTCTGTCTGTTTGAAAGAGCTTTTGTTTCAACAGCTCCAGAAACCAGGAAGATGAAGCAAGTTTCCCCAGGGTCATCCAGCCAGTGTCCTCCAGCTGCTGAAACCCAGTTTAGGATGCTATCAAAGAGCTCAGGCCCAGAGGGGCCCTAGACTCTTTGAAAGGTTTATCCTCAGATCTTTCCCCATTTCAGGCTGTTCCAAACCAGCAGATTCACTGGCTGTGGCAGATCCACCAGAGTTAAATCAGTACAAGCAGAGGCGAAGTTATTTGCACCCTTGTGCCACAACAGGCCCACAGGAGGCTGAGCACCTGCAGTGTGAGCAGAGTGGCCCTGTAGATATAGGATAAGGATGTGGGGAGTCTCTTCCCCACCCTAAAGCTTCCCTCTTGGTCTCATGATCCTCTGCAAAGCACCTCTCTGTGCCCCTACCAAGCACTTGTGAAATAGAGCCAACAGCATTTAATTTCTGAGATCTCCAAGGAAAATCTGCCCTAAAGTACGTCTGTCAGTGCAAGGCAAACACCAGCTTTGCCCTTCTGCTGCCTTTGGTGTGAAGTTAAGAACTATTCAAGCCTACAAATTACAGAGCCCAAGTGAAGTCACAGCTTCAGCTGAGGAATAAAAAGCTCAGGTGCACACTTCAGTACAGCTCAAGAAATGAATATTTTGTTGCACTTCAAACAGGATGATAATGAAATGAGAAGGCAGCCAACCCACCTTGGGAAAGCCCAGTGGTGATTATGTGAGGGGGGGAAGGTTGCACATCTCAGTCTGCTTCAGTACTGGGTGGGAAAATTCCCAATTAAACCTGAAATACAGTACCTGTAATCATCAGGGGAGAGAAAAAATAGCCAGGAATGCAAGTAGAGGAAATTGATTCTTGTTACAATCAAGTGTCTTCCTTTCTCAACTTCCCTGCTCAAATATGAGTTACAATTTTTAATTCAAGTTCACTGCAGCTTATAAAACCTCTCAGCTCTCATGGCTGGGTTTGTACTGTCCCATTTGGATTGAGGACATCAGCGAGAAAAGTCAGCTCATGGAAGGAAAAGAAAGAGTCAAACCTTTCATCCTAAAACAGAGCATCAAAGAAATTCCACATCAGAACAGCAGAGCCTGAGCACCAGCTGGGAGAGGAGGAGATTTCTGTCCCATTTCACTCCACGGCAGCACTAAGGGGAAGCTGCTGCTGCTTTGGGCAAGGGCTGTGCAGTTGTGTCTGTGCTGTTGTGTCTGTGCTGTCCCTGCGAGCAGGGAGCAGTGGTGGCTCTGCTCCCAGCAGAGCAAGTCCTCTGCAGAGCCACTGCCCATCTGTGCAGCCTGTCAGGCCCCAGATGCAGCAGCTGTCCACTCTGTGCTCTCTAGCCACTGGTGTTTACCTCTGGAAAGGGTGCAAAAAACCTGTACTATACACTCCTTCCTAATCCTCATCAAGCAGTGGTTCCCTCATGCTCTGGAGAGCAAGGGTTTGTGGCATTTATAACTGCTGGAGCTGGGAATGCTTTTATTATCCACCCAGATGTGAAAACTACTGAGGCACGACTCAGCTGTGCAACCACCTGGGCACCAGGCAGGGTCAGGGTACACAGAGCGTTAAGGGGTTAATCCCAATGCAATCCCAAGGTAAAGACAAGGCCTTTGGATGAGGGAGTGGAGCAAAATCATATTCTAAATAAAAACAATAACCCTCAAAAAGCTGCTGCCAAAGAGGCTAAGCCTCTGCGTCCAGTTTGTATCACGCTCAGAAAAGTGATGTTCCAAAGCTGTGTCCAGAGATTGTGCAATCCCAGGAACGTGGGTTTTATTGTGACATGAAAGAGCTCCTTGCTGTGACACAGCCCACACCAGAGCAGGGCTGGGGCAGCACTCACTGAGCTCCTCCACGTTGCTGCTGCCTGGAGAGGCCACTCAGGGTCAGCAGGAAGCGCCTGCAGCCCCCAGAGCGTTCCTGGTGTGGTTTGGCTTTACACTGATGCCTTTTTCAACCTAGAAATGAGATAACACACACTTCTGAGATCATATTAATAGAGGAGGTAATATAAAAGTGGATCTTTATTGGAGGCCTCCAGGGCAGCTGTGGAAAATGTCCACAAAAGCCCACCCCCCACGGGGGTGCATACAGTTTGATAAGTTTGGTAAATTAGCATAATTGACAAAAAGGCACCAATTAGGAGCACAAGTGGTGATGCCATTCCCCCCCAGCCCAAGCCCCTTCTAAGTTCTCCCCCCCTCAGCTGGGTCTGTACTTTGTTGATGAAAATGTGTCTCAAAAAGCTGTTTTTCAGCCTTGGTTTCTAAGGAGAACTAAGATAACAACATCAGAATGTGTTTTGTCTTTCTGCCTAGAAAAATGGTGAAACTAAGCTACAATAAGAAGCTACAAAGCTACAAATATATGGGTAAAGAATAGATATATAAATATGCATAAAAGAATATATAAAAGAAAGAAAGGTTAAAAGCAAAACAGCATCAACAGGAGGAGCAGGACTCCCACAAGACCCTTCCAAAACGTTCTCCTCCTTATCAGCAGGACCAAACACAAACCAGATGGTCAAGTGGGTATTCCCTGCAAGGAATTCTCACATTCACATAGGGCATGAGAATGGAAAGGAGCCCACATCACACAGGTCAGGCAATCCTCCCCGTTTCCAGGGAAAACCCTGAGCCCTGCAGACACATCACTCCTCTCCCAGTCACTGACCAGAGTCAGGGAACAGCACTGGGAAAAAAAAAATTGTGGGTTTTATAAGAGTTACCCAGGGGAATAAAAGATTGAGATTGAAGCTGCAGCAGTAGAAATAGGACCCAGCTTTGTTGCCTTAGCTCAGGTGTTGACTGTTCCTTCCAAGAAAACTGGTTTGGACCAAAAGGAGCCAAAAACCAAATCCAAATTTCCCTCAAAACTGTTTTCATATCAATATATTGTAAGTTGCATGACTTCACTTTTCCCCAGAAGCTCTTTTCAAATTTTCATTAAAAATACCAAAAATATTTCGAGGATTAAAGCCCTATTTACAGGTTACATGGCAGGTGACGAGTCATTTCAGTATTGCCTGGATGGTTCAGACAAAACTTGATTATTTTTTTTTTTAATAGGCATTACAAATGAAAATACCTTTGTAAGCAGTGATTTCCATTCAAATAAAAAGCCATTTATCAACAGCCTGAAAGGTTATTTGGTTTCTTGCTCCACACATACTTCAAAACACTAATTGGGTATTATAGATGAAGGCAAGATTCAAAGCTCAGCAGAGGCAGAAGCTGAGGTTATACAAACTTGGAGACAGCCTGCACTTCCCAGGACATCAGAAAAATGCCACAAAAATCCTGGAAATTTCATGTAATTGGCATTCTTCCACAGCAAGGAACGTTAAAGGACACGTTTGGATTTATACAGAGCAGATGTGGCCCTCACAGATGCCACGGCCTGGAGTCACAGCCATGCCCCTGGATGTCACCCCAGTTATTCTCACAGCCTCCTTCTCCCCAGCACGCTTCAGATCTTCCAACCCTCTCTGGCTCTCTCCTACTTTACATCTCCCTGGTTCCTGCTGCTCCCCCACCACCCTTCCACATCCCTTCTCCCCAGCGCTCTCTCCAGGCTCCCTACACCCCAAAGACTCCTTGCAGGCTCCCAGTAAATGCCAAGTCTTTTCTAAAGTGAAGTTTTTAAGCAACCAGAGGAGCCAATTTACAAGTCATCACATCCCTCAGTTGTCATTTACATCCCTCCCCAGCTGCTCCAGCAATCAGCCCTTGTTGGTTGTGTTTTATTTTGGTGGTGCTCATTTAGCAGCCACATTCAGTATCTCCCCACAAAATGGCACTCATTTAATTTCCCATGTGAGTCTGTTGACTGTTTGCAGGAGTTCAAAACAGCAGCACTTCTCTGTAGGTTATAAGCACTTCAGAACATCTGCTAGGCACTGTGGGGAAAGCTGCACCTGAACCACAGGTCCTTAAGTCTTCTACAGGGTTCAGATGGTACAAAGAATTCACTTTTTGTTGAAATCTGCCCTGAGGAGAGAGACTGGAGAAAAGGAACAGGATTCACCATTGCCAAAATGCCTGAGATGTTAACTGCCAGCCAAAGTTAATCCAGAATCAAGCAGAGCTCATTATATTCCTGACACAACCCCTGATGGGTTCCCTCTGCTCGGGCCACAGGACAGCCCCAGCTCCTCACGACAGAGCTGGGCCCAGGTCCAGCTCGGGTTTCCAAGTCCCACTGAAATATTTACATGATCCTGGGTTTTATTATTTTAGCTTAGGCTGCACAGACTGTACAGGCAGCAGCACACATCCCATTTTCAAACCCTATTCAGCAGCACCTGAAACTGGCTCTCGATCAAAACACAGCCCAAGCCCAGGTCTCATTTTTACCCTGCCTCTGCCAGCAGACAGCCAATAAGCTCCCCTTCAAAAGCCTTTTAATCCTTCTACAATTCTAAGATTAACCCAAGATTTCTTCACTTAAAAAATTAAATAAGTGTAAAACTCACCTTAGCTGAACAAGGATGTGCCTAACCCAAAAGTGTTCAGGCACCCAGCCTGGCAGTGCTATCACAGAAAATGCTCTGTTAAGACACACATGCAGGATATATACTTAAAGAAAAGGTATTTTATTAATTTGTCTGAACAGTTATTGTCTTCAGGCCAACAAGCTGAGTTTTGGAAGGACAGATTAGGTGGTACTTTTATACTGTAACTGACAAGAATAAAATCAGTACTTTATTTCCACAGCTGCTTTTAAAATATATATT
Organism: Aleadryas rufinucha; assembly: GCA_013397815.1. NCBI lineage: Eukaryota > Metazoa > Chordata > Aves > Passeriformes > Aleadryas > Aleadryas rufinucha. The sequence continues at coordinate 106,206 of VZTH01013403.1, forward strand.
TAATTCTTGAAATAGGGATAAATATCTGCAGATATGTTGTCTAGAGAGGGACAAAAATAGGTCAGCACACCACAGTGTCTGCTAAATGGCAACTGTGTCCCATGAAAGCAAATGGGATCATAAAGGAGACCTGCTCTAGTACAGACACAGAAGGGAATGGTGTCTCTGCTGAAAGGAAAGGGAGGAGTAAAGGACAATTCATTTAGCCTCAATCCATCCGAGGCATTTACAGACACACACACACATCATTTGACAAGCTCCCAGCCAGAGCTCTTAATCCAAGAGCTGGCTGACCAGAACATTCCTGCAGTTCTGATGGCCCAGCCAGACACCCCCAAGGGTCCCGGAGCTCCAGGGGCAGGGCTGGGGCTCTCCAAAACGCGTTGAACGAGGCATCAAAGCCGAGGCACACAACAGCACTAATTGCTTGTGAAAATCCAAGCTTCAGTGCCTGCAAACACTTAAGCACAGGAATAATCGAGTCCTCCTGCTGACTGCGTGGTTGGCCTTGCCTGGCTGTGCTGGGAAGTCGCTGCACACGCTTGGGATGAGGGAGCGCTATTGATAATGATAATATTGGGATCTCACACGGCCTGGGGCACATGGGAGCTGGGTAATCACACAGGGAGGTGAGCGAGGAGAAAATAACAACCTCCCTCTTTCATAAAGAGCGAATTTCAGCCTGGCAAACACAGCGCACTGAAAAGCAGCTGAAGTAAACAAGTCCTGAAAGAATTCTGTATATCAGGGAAAATGCAGGCATTGTGTGCAGCTATGGAAAAAAAATAAATCACCCAGTGGTCAAAATAAGCAAACTAAAGGTAAATGCTGTGAAATCCAAGTGAGAGCAGCACTAAAACATGAGATGCACTCTGTGTGCACCCTGCCCTGGAGTACCCTCTGCACTATAGTCTGCACTATTTCAGCCTGGATAGGAAGGGAACAGGCAAATTCACATTCCACTCCCAGCCAAGGGCAGGAATGATTTTAGTTCGGGTGAGATGATCACAGAGAGTGATCACAAAATTCATGATCTTTTCATTCCAATTCCTACAGTTATGATACAGCTGAAAAGCAGTACACAGAATAATGCATGGCAAAGGTGAATTCCATTTCCTCAGTGCACAAAAATGGATCTTTCACATGAACTGAGACATGACACACCTATGAGAGAAGCTCTGAAAACAAACTCACCAACTATCCCCTATCAGGGATTAAAAAATAAAATACCACAGAAAATGCCTTTAGGAAATCCTCTCCTGAGCAGGACAGATGGACCAGACACAAGAAGGGCATTTCCCACTCTGCAAAACCTTCACGAGAAAGAACTGTTGTGTGACCATTTTCACTGCACCAATAAATTGGAGACAAATTCCCAGCTGCCTCGAAGCTATCAGATATGCCCCAAATTATAGAAGGCAGTTGTTGTGTAAGAAACAGTCCCGTCAAAAACTTAAAGCCCTCCCAGTAAGTTGAAATTATCTGGAGGTGAGTGGGTCCCTCAATAGCCAAGCCCTCTGCAGGATGCTGTGACAGCAGTGCCACCCTCATGGGCAGAAAAAGGTCACTGGGATTGCTCCTGCCTTATTGAGGCACTTGTGTTTAGACAACATGAAGGTTTTCTCTAACCAAATCAATAACAAGCCTTAATTTATCTCAGAATGGGGTGAGTTACCTCCTGGAGGCTCCTGTGACTCTCTCCACTGAAAAAGAAGCCTGCAGGACCAGGCAGCAGTTCCTCCATGGCTGGGATCAGGTGCATTGAAGTCCTTCCTAAATGCTGAAAGTTATCAAAATTAAGTGTTCTCTGCAGACACATTACTGCAAACATTCCTCCACTAACATCTCTTTTTGGTCCTTTCTCTGGCTCTGGCCACCACGAGCAGCAAAGGGCCAGACTCTGTGGAAATCAGATTTGACTAAGCATGGGAATTCTTGTGTACCAATAAGTTATCCTTTGATTCGTGGCATATTTCAGATTAAAGTTCCAAAGAGCTACAAGAGGAGAGGCAATTCTCCATTTCAGTCCTGAGGGCTGTGCTGATTTATTATTTCTGGCACCACACAGTGCATTGTTTGGTTGAGATTGGCTGCTAAAATCCATACCTATGAAATGTAATATTCCTCTGGAAATGTCCCATTCTGGTTCTTTTTTTAGATGATATTTTTATTGAGAGGAAGGGACAGGAATGAGCCTAGTAATGATGTTCTAAACCATTTCAGCTGGTAAAGTCAGGTAGACTAATATTTTATTTCCATTTGGCCTCTTATTTCTTTAACCAAAATTGAGATGAGACCCTTGTGAGAATTCTGGCAGAATAATTAAGGATATGGCTGTCTATCTTCCTGAGAAAATAAAGGCAAAACTGCAAAAATACTGGAGAATAGCTCCCTCCTCACTGTCTTCTCACACTGGCATTGCTCAGTAGCTGAATAAGAGACAACATGAACTCCAGAAATGCGAGTGAGCCAGACAGGGGTTCACAACCACGGGCCTCTGCAGTGCACAGAAAATGCAGAGCCCTCTCTCCACTGGCTCAGGAGACACCCTGTGTCTCCTTGGCAGGTTGCACAGGCACAGGGCCAGTAAAAAATAACTGCAGAGGTTGACAGAACAGTGTAAAAGAAGAGTTTTCCCAAGCTCTGTGCCATACCTCCATCCCAACTGATCATCTGTAAATCACACTCGTTGTCAAGTTATTAATAACTCCTCGATTTAGTTCACAGGGGCCAGACCTGCAGCTCATGCTAATCAGTGTCACCTTACCACAGCTCACAAGTTTGCCACTTGTGAGATCCAAGCCCTGTTGCTGGGTGCCAACAGCAACCACAGCCTGAGAAATCAAGGCAGGCCTTTGCAGCATGGGTAAAATCCAGTTTTTAGGAGTCCTTTCTCCTTGGGAGGATTTACCCTTTGTTTCCACAGAGGGACCAGAGGCCTCCATGCTCTCCCTGTGATGGAGCAGTCACAGAGGGAAAGGAGATAAGGATAATACCTGGAAGCGTTCCATGTTGGATGGGGCTTGGAGCAACCTGGGATAGTGGAAGGTGTCCCTGCCCATGGCAGGGGGTGGGAATGAGATGGGCTCTAAGATCCCTTCAACCCAAACCATTCTGTGATTCCATGACAAGCAGAGAGCAGCAACACCATGCTCTGCACCTGAGCTTGCTTTTTCCTCATCCAGCATCACAGCCTCTACCAAAGCACTGGCAGAGAGCAGAGATTTGCACCTCCTGCAAACAGCACTGAGAACAGCTCCCCCATGCCCTGGGCTGAGGGAAACTCAGGAGCTCTGGCACTGCCACCAAGCCCCATCCAGCATCAGTGTGATCTTCTCCTGACACCTGGTGCCCAAGCCTGGGACAGGGAGCTCCAGTCCCTCCCTGTGCCAGGCCAGGCCGGCCCCTCACCCCCTGGCAGCCATCAGCACCATCATGCTGGCAAATCACTGAATTTTCTGTATTTCAGGGCAGTATCAGGTTTCCAGGATCAAACTAAATACTTACTTCAGGCTACTCCCAGCACCATTAATGCAGAATCCGGTTAAAAATCACAAGTCCACCAAAGAGAACTTTGGTTTTGATCTCCCAGGGGCCAGGAATGCACCTTTTCCTTGTCACTCTTACAGGATTCTCTGGGTGTAAACACTTAATGGAAATGTTCCTGGAAACACATTACCATAAAAAAAGTGTGATCCCGGCAACATTTGCATGAGACAATAGTCTGTAGCTTTGCATCCTCCACATCCAGATGTTTCTGGTGAGAAAGAAATAGATGACCTGAGAATTAAAGCCAGGCCCCTTGGCTCCCCTCCAGATGCTCTACCAGCTGCTCACACCAAATCCCCTCTGGTCAATTACTTTACTTGATGCTTCTAATCAACAATATTATATATGTGATGCTATAAACTTTTGTATTTAATATTAGCTCATAACTCAGCATCCAAAACCAGATGTTTTTGGTGAGAAAGAAATTGATGACTTATCAGAGGACTGAACCCAGGCCCCCTGGCTCCCTTCCAGACAGTCTACCAGCTGAGCTGCAAGGCAAACCAGTCACCTCCTGCTCCCCCCTACCCTGCTGCCTTTCATGAAAGGAAAAGGATTTCACATCTCCCAGTGCAGGAATATGTGAAAGATGTTTTAATAAATGCTTTTAAAGCAGTATAATGCAGGTTTGCTTTGAGGCAGGAGAACACACTGTTTCCCAGAGGAAGGCTTTGCAGACAAGCTCCTTGCTTTCCTAACAGGAGCCCTGATGGAGGGCTCACATACAACTGCCTGCAGAAGCAGCATGATAGATGGCCAATTTAAATCTGAACTTCTTCAGCTTCTGCATGCCCTGCTGAAGATGATTACGAGACACTCCCTGCAAGGCTGCATTCAGGACAGCTCACTGGATCAGAGGACGCTGCAAACGATGAATGTTAAAGGAGCGAGAACAGGTTCCTGCAGGGCTGAAGGGTGGAACACGGGCATTTCTGATTTATGGAAATTTAATGTATGCCAACCACGCAAAGCAGTTGAGCAAGTGCTTTACTTCAGACCTGTGCTGATGCACTGAGCTCAGAGCAATCCCTCCTGTGTTTGAAGCTGAGCACACACTCCAGTGCTGCCCTGCACAAGGCCATGCTCTGGTAATCCAGAGCAGAGCACAGTAACTGCTCTGCTCTTGCTTAACTACTCAAGATACTAAATCACAGCATCAAGTATTTATTAAAGGCAAGAGCATCAGTTTTATAACTATGAATTCACGGGGTTTTGCTCTTGAATTATAGCTATATAAGACATGATGAAAAGCAACTCCCATGAAACTCCAAAGCCCACAGGCCTAAGAACTTTGTTTAGGATTAGAGACAACATCCATTACAGATCTACAAATTGTAAGGAACAACTGTGAAAATATTATTGCAACTGAAATGAATCTGAAAGCAAAACCAGCACGCTACGAAAATGTATTAGGGAATGTTTTCCAAAGAGGCAATTCCAGCTTCCCAAACCGATGCAGACAGTGTACCTTTCCCAAGGAAAAACTACTTTTCAAGAAAAGAAAATATGGCTGCAAACATACAGAGAGCTGACAGGGGTGTTCAGAGAGTTCAGTTCTCTTGTTGGTTCATTTGACTAGACCTTAAGACCAAGGTCTTACCTTAAGTTAACTTAATTATAACAATGTTGTGGTTTTGCAAACTTCAGTAAGATTCAGTATTCACTTGTAGGGCAACTTACCCTGCACAGCCAATGAAATCAGGCAAAAGCTTGGATAGATCCTCCAACTTCTGGAAAGACAAACCTCATCCTAAATGAAAGAGATTTCTAAATTTGGCTCTGTTCTACTCCGAGGACTCAGCATTATCTTGCCAAAATTTCCAGCATCATCAAAGCAGCTGAAACCAAAGCTCAAATAAAATATTCTGATTAAACTGCAATGGCATAAAAACCTTTCCATTCAAGGACTAATATCTGAAACGGTGTAATCTCACTGAGTCATCTTTTACCAAACATTTCACATGTTTCTGGTCAAATTATTTTCCTAGATAGCTTCAAGCTGTTTGGGAGGATATATTGTACCAAGGCTGTTCAGCACAAAGAGAATCTGCATGGAAAGGAGAAACAAAGATGAAAAAAACAGGTTGAGAGAGCTTAAAGGGCCAGGTAGGTAGAGACAGAGGCAGGAGCAGCAGGTCAGGGAGAGCTCTTGTCTGGAATCAACACACTCGGGCAGCACCTGGGGCTGACCAGACCACAGCACTTGCACAGAGTGCTGAGAGCTGCACAACACCAGCAACATTTCACTCTCAGGAGCTGGTACAAATCATGCTGGGCTTGATAACACCCAGTGATAGACCAGGACCTGCAGAAGCTGATGAGAGATGAGGGCACACAGTGTCTCCCTGGCTGCCGTGCATTTGGCAGGATGACGCCCACACAAGAGCTCTGGCCAAATAATTAAACTTAAACCCCACAACAAGAACATTATTAATATATTTACAGACACCAATTCAGTAGTGCCTGATGCACTGCTGGGGGCATTCAGCTCAGCACTGTGGGCAGAGAGGCAGAGCACAGCAGATGATGAGGCACTGAGCTGCGGCCTGAAGGCACAGGGCCCCAGGACCCGACACGGGCACAGGACACGGGGCCTGTGAGCACACAGCTCGTTCATCTGCTCTAATGCAGAAGCAGCAACATTCCAAAGCTCCCAATGCCTCACCCACCTCACATTTCACCAGTGTTAGCTCCCAGCAGATCTCACTGCCACAGGATGAGTTTTCAGCCAGTAGCCTTCAGCTAGGCCCTGCAGTGCCTTAGCATCCTCTGGCACCTTTTGATCCCCAGAGCAGCTGTTTCAGAGCATTGGTGTGACTGATTCTGACAGACTGTCCTCAGCAACACCAAAAATTACAACACCATTTCGGAGTTTCCAACCTTTCCTTTTAACACATAAATGAAGGCATATATATAAATAAATGTGTTTAAAGGAGAATTACCTCAATGGGATATCACAAGGTCCATCCATCCTGGTCAAATAACTGCTGCAGAGGAGAGGAGGCTTTAGATACTTGGCCCTAATTTGGTGGTCTGAGTGTTGCAATATCCATCACCTGTGGGAGCTGGGACCTACAGAACTGCAAGGAGCCCTTTGGGAGCCCTGACACACCCAAGGGCAATCCGTGAAGAGCAATCTCCATTTACAAACTGGTGGATTGTAAATGCTGTTTTCCACTGGGTGCTCCTGGCACGGACACACACCATCCTCTGGCATTGTCTTTCCTCTTCAGCCTCATGCCAACAGGCTGGGGGTGAGAGCCTGCCTCCTGTGACAGCCCAGAGACATGCAAACCAACGTGACCAGCCATCACCCAGACTGTGCTGCTGACTGCCAAGTCCAGAAAAAAATCCCAAGACCAAAAGGCAAGAAATATTGCTCTTTCTTAAAATCAAACTTCAACCTGGGTGGAGGAAGGGCTGATGAAGTGCAAACCAGAAACAAGCACAGTACTCAACAGGTTGGGAGAGAATTGTGTTTCCTGTTTCCTTGTTAGGTGACTGCATTTCCAACACCAGCTCAGGCTGCCTTTAATTAACCCTGATTGCACTGAGTCATAATTTGCAAGTTGTCAGTACCAACACAACCTCAGAGAAAACCAGCACTGTCCCCTCAATTCTTTCCCAAGCTTGTGTTGATTCCCACATCATCCAGGGCTTCAGAGAGCAAATTCCAGGTCTTGAACCAGATCTGAAAACAAAATTAAAATGTCTGGTTGTAAAAGCTGAGTGTTTCCAAGGATTTGTTTGGGGTTTTTTTCATAATTAACTGATAAACAATATTTTAGAGCACTGAACCATGCTCTGAAACACTTCCCTTAAAGCCTCCTCTCCTCCTCCCAGTCTGTTGTCTGCAGATATGACACGGACACTGAGTGATTAAATCTGCCTGTTGCTTCATATATTTTTTTAATCATAAACAGGATACTGTCCAGGAAAGAGCAGCTGGAATCACAGCTGCAAAGCTCTCACTAATGTGACACCACACAATCACACTTGATAGCAGAAGAGTTCTCTGGAGGAGGAAATCACTCCAGGAGATGGGCTGTGCTTGAGCAGGACTCCACCAGCCTTCTGGCACTGGAAGATTTCTGTGCTTGTTGAGCTTTTGTTGACAAAATGGAAGATGTTCTACCCTGACAAGTACACTGAACTGACAAAAAATTAAAGAAAAAAACCCCAAAACACATAATATATTCAGATATAAAGCTGAAAGGCAAACAGCAAGTCCAGAAAAAACAAATTTGCTGCTAGTCTGCGCTCTTGGGGGCATGGTCCTGGGTGGAATAGCCCAAATTCTGGGGTGATACAAGCTGCAAGGGGCAGCGGAGGAGGAAGGGAGGTGAGCTGCATCCTCCCAAAACAGAGGCTGGCTGTGGTTACATGTGATCCTGCCTTGATGGGGGAGAGGGGGCATTTTAAGGAGAGGATGCCTGAGGACCCCTCCCAGCCTAACAATTCTAACAGGATCTGCAAAAATGTAGGAAACTGCAAAATGTGGACCCAAGGACACAGTGGGGGCCCAGGCAGTCCCACGGAGCTTATAGCATCCCAGAGATATGGAGAGTGACTTCTGGAGCAACTGGGTGTCAGTCAGTGTGGGACACCCCACAGCTTGGGGACATGACAAGTGGTACCTGCTGGGTTGTAGAGGGTCCCAGTGCCCCTGAACACGAGATGGACAGAGCCAGAGCGTGTGACAAGGAGACACAGCAGCACTAAAGTGGTGCCTGAAGCCTCTGAGACAGGCAGCAGCTCCCCCAGGGAATCCCTACCCCAGAGCAGGGGGAGCTTTCTGCTACACCAGGGCCCTTGGGAGAAGGGAAACCCAGGGAGTGCCCTATGGAGGGAGGGCAGACAGGAAATACAACCATTTTGTGGTGGCAGGATGAGATTTACCCCTCTGTGTCCGGTTCCTTTAAGTGTTTTTGAGGTGCCTGATGAGGATGCTCGTGGGATGGGCTGTCTGAAGAAGGCTTTGGTTCCCTCCCTGCCAGATGAGCCCAGGTTGCTGTAAAAGCACCTGGAATTTTACTGGGACACTGGCAGGACCTGGAGGTGAGGTTGCAATCAGCTCATTCACCTAATCCCCAGTCACAGCCACACTTCATAGCTGCCAACCAGAACAGAAGACAGCAGATTAATTACAACAAGATAGGAGGGATATACTCCAAATCACTGTTCCCCAAATCAAAAGAGCAAACACTGCTAAGATTTACTGGCTTTGCTTATCAGGAGGACAAGGGAAAATGAGGCAGAAGTTTATAAATGTGGGAATAAAACCCTCCTTGGGCAGCTTGTCCTGAGGACTGTATGGAGCAGAGGAATGGAGAGGGGAGTGCAAGCCTCAGAGGAGGTTTTGTCCCTGTTGTTTCAAAGGACTCTGGCTAGCACAGCTCCTGCAAGACTGTGGCCTTTTTCTGCTAACCCAGTGAGTTAGGGCTTCATTTTCAAGTTACTCCACACCTGACAGGGATGATGATGTCTTTCTCAGCAAAGATTTGTGTACAGAAAGCGTCTGTAGGCAGCGAGACAAAACAGCTTCTTTCCCATTAATGCTCCTTTCAGCCTGGGCTGAGAAGCTGAACTACAGACAGAAAGCTTGGAGCAAAGCAGGAGTGGATGGAGGAGCAGCAGGAAGAACACTGATGCCTGTGCAGCAAAAAGGTCGAAGCATCTTTCTCCACGATCCTCGACCTTGGCGCTAAAAGGGACCTGGCTGCAAACTTCAGCCCGTGGGCATGGAAAACGTGGACATGGAAAACATGGACATGGAAAACACGCACGGCAGAGCCATTTTTTTTAAGTAAGGGGGACATGGAGCCTGGCTGCAGGCAGAGCTGTGCTCAGCACGTGTCCCCTGTCAGCCTGTGTATCGCTGAGACAGCTCCCTGTGCTCTGCCACCACCGGGTTTTTTTAAGTAGTTTAAAAGCACGTTTATTTCTTGGAAGCCTATGAACATCAGATGGAACTAATTAAAACCGGGAGGGCTCAGGGGAGCCGGGAGGGAGACGTGCAATTTGGTTTCCACTTCAAAGTGGTTTAGCAAAATAAAAGCACTCAGGCCCTCTAATGCAAGTGCATGTCCATGGGGAGGGGAGAGAAGTGGCCACTCAGTGCTCTCAAGTGGCCACTCTCCCCCCACTTTTGCTCCCCAGGCTCAGTGGGGCTGTGTTTGGATGCTCTGCCTGCTGATTAGTCAGGGCAGCAGAGGTTAATTGCAGTGATTCCTCCTGTGCCCTCCCATCAGTTGTGCAGAGCAGGTGGTGGTGGCATCGTGGTCACCAGCACCCACCCACACAATCCATAGGAATGGGGATCATCTTCAGACAAGACAGCAGCTGCTGCTGTGGGGTGTCTGGGTGAGTGTGAGGCACCACAGCCAGTGACAGGCATGGTCAGTGCCACAGCCTGGCTGCTCCAGGGCTCAGCTCCTCCGGGATGGAGGGACTCCTTGCAGGAACCCCACTGCCCCACAGCTCCTGTGTTCTACCATCCCTTCGCCACTGGGGTCCCCACGTGTTTCCCACTGGGGTACCAAGGCTCCCTGGACTCTTCCCCCCTGCAGGGCCCCAAACCCCACGGCACTGACCCCCTTCAGGGGGTCACCCCTTGTGACGGCCCTGACCTCCTGGTGCCCGGCCCTCTCCCCCCAGCCCACACCATGCTCGGGGTCCCTGCACCCAGATAGGGCTGGAGGGCATCAGCAAGGGAAAGCTGCTCACCAGCATTGCCCCCTGTGCCTGCTCCATTTGTTCCTTCTTTAAAAAACACATTTTCCCTCTAATCTGGCATTTTACACCCCACTCTGTGTTAAAATGGGGGCTGGGCTGGCTGGCAGCTGTGGGGCTGCAGGATCACCCACATCCAAACCCCTTCCTATCCCTCTCCTGTATTCATCCAACACTCATCCTCACTGATGGGCATCCCAGCCTGGGAATGGGTTCTACAGCAGGAGCTGTACTGGAGCCACAGTCAGGGCCAGCAGCTGATGTCACACAGGTCACAGGGAGCCAGGGGTGGGTACCAATGCCCAGCAGCCCCCAGCCCCAGCCCACCCAGTGACCCAGGGTGGCAAGTGGAGTCTGACTGATGTCCCACCCTCCTGCACCCGCTTTTTTTCGTTCTTCCCTCATTCTCTGTGGCTGGGGGAATGCAAGGGGAAGAAATCAATAAAAATTAACTCTAAAAATAAAAAAGGAATGACTCGGCAACTTGCGAGTGGCAGCAGATAAAGTGGCCTGTGATGGCCCCGTAAACCATCTCTCAACACACCATTTATCACCAGGCCAGCATGTCTCAACATCAGGCTTAATTTACTCAATATTGAAAGACATAAACCTGGCCTTGCAAACTTAGGAAAAGGAGTTGCAGTGACAATTCAGATTTTAATGTGGCTGAAGCCTCTGCTTGGAGTTTTCTGTTGCTGGGGTTGTGCAGGGGGCCTTTGGCTGGGCTGAACTGTTGGGATGGGTCACTCCAGGATTTCAACTCACATCTGGTTGCAAAAGGTGAGGAGCTGTGCAGACCTAAGCACGTCATAGCTGGGAGGCTGAGATGGAGTGATCAGACTTGCTCTGCATCCAACACCCCCTGATGTCATGGTGATTTTTTGCCTTCCTATATACCCCCTTTTATATACTCTTTTATATAGCTTTTATGCATTCTTCTTTATATGCTTTTATGCATTCTTTTAGCCCACATATTTTTAATTCCTTAGGTTTGATAACCAGCACAGACCCAATATTCCGTTAAGCCAGGAGACCAAACATCCCGGAAGCCTCGCAGTTGGGGTCAGAGAGCCCCAGACACCAAGGTCCTCTCCAGAACACATTCTGTAAACTAAGACAGGCCCATCCAGGGGAAGGTTCCTCGGATGAAGGGTTCACTGGAGCCTCTCACTGGGGAATCTTTGATAGATGTGCTCATTCACAAGGCCTATAACTGTATCTGTGTGTGCATTTCGGTGTGTGCTGCTCAGCGCGTTCCACCCGCACGGAGAGTGCACCTTAAGGATCCTGAAATAAATACTGGGTAAACCCCTTCTCCCTTTTAACCGTGTGTGGCTCTGATTTTAACACCAGAGAAAGGCAACACCCCGGCAGCATCCAGCTGCTGCAGCCCCCAGGATGCTCCTGCCCAGGACCCCAGCTCACTGCAGCTGTACCACTGCAGCCACTGCCCTGCGAAGGGAAGCTTCCTCCATCCCCTGCCTGACACAGAGAGCTATTGTGAGCTCCAGATCACAGCCCCACCGGAGCCTCCTTGGCTGCAGCACAAGAAGAGGGGATGCTGGCTGGCCCTTGGGTAAATCTGGCTGGGTTTTGTTCAGCTGCTTTTCCTTTTTAAGGAGTTTGTACCACACTGCCCAGGACATGGTGCGAGCTCTGTACGAGACATGAATAACATTCCCTCATGTGACTGTTTGTGCAGCTCGGGGCACTGCAGGTCAGCCCGAGGAGTGTGGTGAGAATGATGCAAGGCCCCCAGTCTAGACAAGCAGAGAGCATGGCAAAGGAGGATAAAGAGGCATTCACAGGGCTGTGTGGGGTCCAGCACACAGTAGCTGAAGGCCCAACAGGTCACAATGTCAGTGCGTGTCCTGGGGCTACCCCCGGGGAAACGTGGCTCTCTTCTGACTGCACAAAATGTCGTTATCAAACTCACCTTTGAAAGCCAGAGAGAGACCCCCATCAGCCCTGGAGAGAAATGTGTGAGGAGAGAGAAAGAAAACTTAGGGAGGAGAAACCAAAAGGAAGTTATGTGACACGCATGGCAGGGAAAACAGCTGAACATTCTTGGAAACCCCAGCTAGCCACAGACACGTCCTGTGCTTCCATGTCCGTGCTGTGTCCCCTCATATCCCCCTCCTCACTGTGCACCTTCACAGCCTCACTCAGACCCTGGGCTCTGCTGCACCCCTGAGTCCATCTCCAAAGCCTTCTGGTTGGATCTGCAGGTCCTCAGCTGCTCCAGGTCACCTCCTCATTACCTCTTTCTCATCCTGGTGAGGAAAGGCCACTGAAGACAGGTGGAAGGATGGGTTATTCCAGCTTTCACCCAAGACCCAGTTGTTTTGCTTGTAACTCACCGTAAGGAGAGTAAAGAGAAGCCAGCTTGGAAGCAGTGGCACAGCCAATATTTTATTAGGAGAACAGATCCAACCAGCTGAAATCAAGGAGCTCACAGTCCTCTGTGAGCTTTGTATCTCTGGCAGCCCTCAGACAGCTTTTACAGCCAGGACTGAAGGGGATCAAGACCTGCACTCCTCGGGTGGCTGTGGAAACTTGTCCTTGGCCCCCAAGCTGCTGGTGCACTCGAGTCCTGCCAGTCTCTGGTGTCACCACACACCTTTCCCACGTGTTATTCCTGACATGCAAACTGCACGGCCCAGCAGAGAGCGGCACTCGTTACAAACGAGGTGAAAAAGAAACCAGAACCCACCCCTGGATTCTTGCAGCCCGCTGCTAATTAGGTGAGACGTGGTAAGAGGAACCCCTGCTATCAGCCAAGCCAAGGGAATGTAAATATTTGCAAGTCTAGGTCACCAGGTCCATTATTTACTGTTCTGTCCTTTGACTTAAGGTTTGACATAAGACTTGAGGTTTTCAGAGGTTCGTTGTGTTTTGGTTGGGGTTTTTTTTCTCTTTTTGCTCTGAGCGTCCCTTGATTTCTTGCCAGTTAGGGGCTGTGAAAGGGAGGGCTGCCTTCAGCATCCCACACCCACAAAACAATGATGCTGCTGNACGAAGTGTTGGGTGCTATGAGGCAGAAAGGAGCGTGAGGCAGAGATCTCAGCCTCCTGTCCTGCACACACCAGTGCATGGCCAGCACTGCTTCCAGTGGGGGAAAAACACAGCCACAGCAAGAGGGACGTGTCCCAAAAACCAGGCAGCTCCCACCCAGGGCTCGGCTATGGGAGCCACAAACTCTCGCTTTGTTTCAGAAAGAACCTTCAGTTTGCACATTGACACTGGACCTTGTCCACAGGTTCCCATTTCCAATTTCTTTGCCAGAAAATGGGGAAGAAAAATGATTTTGTTTGGGTTTTTTTTGGTTTTGGTTTTTTTTTTGTTTTGTTTTTGTTTTGTTGGGTTTTTTTGTATTTGAAGGCAACATTTCACATTCAAGGCAAAAAGCTGTATTTATCTACCCATATTACCCAAAACCTCCTCTGTCAGCATCAGGCTGCTGCTATCTCATCTTTCTAAAGCTACTGATTAGATAGGAGGATTTCAAAGGTTTGTTTCTCCCTCTCCCCAGTAAGCTGGTTTTGCCCATTGAGGGGGATCACATCTGTCTCCATGCTGGCATTGTCCCCTGAGCAGCCCCCATTCCCCACTGCTGCCCTTGGCTTCAGACTTCCCCAGGCTAAAAAGGAACTATTATTAGTACAGTTACTATTAAATTAGAAATATTATGTCAGTCATGGTGGGGCCTGATTGAAATAAGAACCTCTGGAGCTGGGATATTGCAGAGGTAAAGCCACATCCCTCCAACCCAGGTTCTGCAGGCTTCCAGTGGCTTTGTGCAGCACCCAGCTTGGCCTGGGAGACCAGGGAAAAAAACCAGTGCAGGTCTCCCTTCTTTGGGGCAAGCTCTGAAATTATCAACTATTGTCCATTTTCACTGGATTTTTGTTTTGTTTTGGGGTTTTTTTGTTTTTTTTTTTTTTTACTTTTCTTCCAGAATGCAAAAATATAGAGCAAACATTTCCTATGGGACTTCTGTTTCCAGAGATATGGTTTGCCCCTTAAAAAAGCATTTCAATTTAAAATTTCTCAGTGGTGCAGCCCCCTGCTCCTCACCCACAGGGGCTGGGGGCTGCAGCTGACTCGATGAGAATGGATTGAGAAGTCCTGCCTCCAGGAACAGGGAGGCACTGGGGAAGGAGCAGCAGCAAACTGGAAGGAGTCACCCCGAACTGGAGACAGCTCAAACCAAGCTGCCACAAACACACAAAGCTGAAGGAGCACAGCAGGCAAAGGAGAGGAGATGGGAAATTTAATTTTATACAGCTTGTAAGAAAGGAGATTAAATGGGGAGTGTGATAATGCTATAAATACCTCCAGGGAAATACCATCAAAGGAGAGAGGGGGATTATTCAAATGATCTGGAAACAGTAAAACAAGGAGAGAGCTGGGGGCAGGAGCTACAAATGGAAATATTTCAGGCAAGGCATTAAGAAAAACTGTCTGAGAAGTGAGAGTGATTAGGTGCAGAAATTGGCTGTCCCAGCAGAGTCAGGGCCTTATCAGAGGTATTTGAGGGCGGTGTAAGCACACGTTGGGAGGGCATGTGGATGTGACCTGGGGGAAGGAGAGGGGTCAGATCTCATAGAGGTAGTTAAAACCCCCTCACCCAAGATGTTCCTGTGTCTGATACCTCAGCATCAGCCCTGGTACACGGCCCTAGAGCAGACACAGAGCCCTGCAGCCCCAAAGACACCTGCGAGTGCCAGAGCTGCCCATCCCTGACTGATGCCTTAGAGCATTCCCAGGCACTCCCCTTCCTCTTCCTGTCCTGATTCTCAGCCTTTCTCCCTTTTTCTGAATTCATTTCCCCATCCTGTGACCGAAGAAAACCAAGGCTGATGGAGCCATATGCTGACTCTTCTGGTCCAGGATGAAATGCCATATAAAATATTCCAGCCAGCTCGCCACTGTGTAACTTGGCAGAGTAGCGTGAGTAGCTAATGAGTAAAGCTGAAGTTGGCTGTGCAATTAAAAGTGATATATTTTTATATATAAATGATGAGTTTTCCATCCTCAGAGCTGATAAATTTCTCAGGCTAAATTTCTCAAGCTAAGAGCCTTTTGTGGCCACATTTTTACACAGCACTATTTTTTTTTCCCCTGGTCCCCTCCAAAAAAAATGACCAGTTTTCCCATCTACTTAATGGGCTGTAAATACTTTTCTGCTAAGATGAAATGTCCATTCGATTTGCATTAAATCTTCATCATTACAAGCTCTTGAGAGACTGCAGCAAGGCTGGATACTGACACAGAATACTGTGTCTTTTTCTGGAAACCTTCCCTTAAAGATCCCGAGGGGGAAGAAGAAACAAAAAAGGGGCAGTCAAGGGGTGAATAAAACCCCGTGGTTTGGTATTGTGACACAGCTACTTTCTGGAAAGGAAATTTTGAGTCCTGGGGTCTCCTTCCCAGCCTTGATGCTGTTAGGGCAAGATCTGCCCTGTCTCAGAGCATCTTTGATGCAGGAGTTTCCCTGATCTTCCAGCCCACGCACGAGCCTGTAGGTGTGTCCATGAGCAGTGTCCCCATCGCTGGCCTGTGGCCCCTGCATGCCAAGCAGGGTGGTGACATCTCTGAACAACATCCCACCTGTACCAACCCCACCATAACCTCCCCAAAACACAAAAGAGGGCAGAAGGAAGTTCAGCACCAGCAGCTACTACAGGTGTGGAGAGAACAGCTCTGCCCAGCACCGGTGCTTCTGACCTGTCCTCTAACACAGAAATGCACGTGGGGTGTCTTGAGCTGCCCTTTCAGCTTCAGGCACATCCATGATCTCCTCAGCCCCTGATCCTGCCAGCTCCCAGGTCTCTGGACCGACCTGCATCACTGCTCAAAAGCTGTCTGCTTTGCCTTTCTTCTCAGCAAATTGCAGATGATTTTAGAACATTTTGATGATTTTTGACAATGATGAAGGGTTAGGTCTCAAACTGGAGCGCTGAGCTCAGCATGGGGCTGTGCTCCAGCCAGAATCCTGCTCTGATTGTCAGCTCTTCCCTTGAATGGGAATTCTGTTCTTTGCTGGATCTCCTGCACAGGCAGGACATAAAGGCTTCCACAACCTATTCAACTTTTGTCATGATGTAAACCAAGGGAGGCCACACTGCAGCTGTAAATAACACATTCCCAATGAATAAGTAATTCATGTGATGAACAGGGCCACAAGGGCCACCTATTTCTTGATGAAGATGTGATCACAGTGCTGCAGAGCAAGCACAGAAGAACAGCTCTGGAGCCTGACCTCCTGCAGACCAGAGCCCAGTGACTTCCCCTGAGTTCCTGTGCTGGAGAGGGGGACTGCTGGGGACCTTCCAGGCACCTCAAAACCCATCACAGGGGTGCAAAAGGCTTCCACCCAGGACCTTCCAGTCTCACTCCAGTGCTCAAAGACAAAACAACATGAGAAGGGAGGTGGGGTGGGCAGAGAAATCCCTTCCAGAGGCAGCTGATGCTCACCTGGGAAGGGCTGACAGGCACAGCCTCCCCTCCCAGCTGTGGGTGCACAAACACTCCCAGCGAGGCTGTTTATTGTCTCTGCCATAAAAGGGTTTCAATCAAGCTGGGACAGTAAACTCTAGTTTAAATTAAACTGCCCCATTTACTCACGATGAAGGCTGTTTGCATCTGAAACCCTGTCTCGGACAAATAGTGCTTCAGAGCACAGATTTGGCTTATAGCGTTTAAAGCAGCTGTCTCCATAAAAGCTAATAAAATACCGTTGGATAATTAAAAGCTTTAATTAAAAATGCAAAGTCCAAATAGTTTCATATTAACAAGGAAACTTGTTTTGACATCTGAAATTGCTGCACAAGCTAAATTCCCATGTATTCTCTCCAGGCTATTTAGAGTTTGCTGCATAGCTGGAAATGTCTCCTAACTCAGTGCAATCACCATGTGTTGCTGGGGACGTGCACCAAAAATTGATGCTGCTTGTTTTACAACTTCACTTTTAATTATCACAGTCTGAGGCAGCAGTGGGCTTATTTGCATGGCAATCCCTGAACGAAGCCTGGGGATGGAGCAGCTTGGCATGCAGGGGATGAAATATGTAACTTCCAGGCACGGGCTGCCAAGCTCAAGTGGGAGCTGAGCAGAGCAGCAGAGCCAGCCTCGGGGGGAGTTTTCAGCAGCTCTGCCCTCAGCTGTGGCACTGGGACATGGGCTGCCCACGGTGTCACCACCCTGATCCCCTCCTGCAGCCTGGAGCATACCACACATACTGGGAAATGGAATTTGGTGTGGCCTTGCTGGGGATGAAGAGCCTGAGCCTGGATACAGGAGCTGGTTCTGCTGATGAACATGGGTTGGGTCCATGGCTGGTGCCATGTCTGCAACAGCTCAAATGCACGAGTTTTGTGTCTGTCTCTCCTTTTATCCATGTCAGGGGAAACTGAAGCACATCTCACTCACATGAGATCTTATTGCTTGCAGGACAAGTGCAGGCCTGGAGACAGCTGGGGATGTTCCAGCTGTGGTGCACCCACAGGAGCACAAAACAATGTCAGGAGAAAGGGAGAGGAGAGAGGAGGAGAGGAGGAGAGGAGGGCTCTGCCCTGTCCCTGGGATTTCTGGATGCTCACTGCAGTCCCAGTCCCTCTAAAATCCTCATTTCAAAGCCCCCTGAGGCCACAGAGCCAGTGGGAAACCTCTGCTTCATCCACACTGTTCCCTTTGGACCCTCCACAGCATCAGATCCTCTTCTGCTGGGGCTGATGGGGGTGCGATTTACAGCCCCTCCTCTCCAGCGTCTTGGAACACAACACTCCTGTAATGAGCACTGGTGAAACAGCAGTAAATCCATCAGTCTGCCCTCGGGAATACAGATCCATAAGGCTTAAACCCAACAGGGACTGATTTAATTGTGTAATTTGGCATTTCTCACAGCACAGCCCAAACAGCCTCTCTAAGCAGCAGCTGTTACACACCCAACTCCACAGCAGCTTTTCCTTTAGCCACACAGCCCCTCGTTCCCTGGCCTTTAGCAGAGGAAAAGCCACCCCAGAGGTGCTAAGGGGATATGGCTGTTACTGCCCTTACTTTGGAAATGGGTGCCACTGTCCAGTTTCATCCCCAAGACACTGGATCCTGCTGGACCATTTTATGGCTTGATGAGTTTGGAGGTCTTGTCCAACCTTAATGATTCTATGACTTATTGGATCATAAGAAAGTGGATTTCTTTTTCTATTTCACATACTTCTAGAGAGGGTTTATGAGAATAAAACATTTGGATTTCAACAGCCAATGGCTTTGTTTTGGCCTTTTTTTGGCATTTTATTGGTATTTTTCTCTCCAGGAAAACCATCAAAAATTAAAATCTGGCTTTTGTCCAAGCCTTTAGTGAGCAGTAGAAAAACCATGAGCAGATTCCCGTGCCCTGGTGCTTTTTCTTTCCCTCTACCCCACCTTGGCACTTGTGGTTTTGTTTTGCACAGAGAGCACAATAAGCATTTCTCCAGCACAGCCCCAAGGCTGGAAGTAGCTGGGATAAAGGCAGTGACTTGGCACTCACCCCGCACTTGGCCCAGTGCTGAGCAGGCACCTGGATGCATTTCTCTGCCAGGTAACCGCTGGCAAATGGTTTCTTTAACTCCTGCCTCACTTCCCCCACCTGCAGAACGAAGAGATGATGGGCTCACCTACTCTGCAAAGTGCTTTGTAAAAGCCTCTTTTTCTTACGGCTCTGCTGACTTCTGGGGGGTGGAAATTTTGGGTTTCTCAGCACTTTGTGCAGCTCCACCGATTTCTGCTCTCAGCTTGATCCACCCTGCTGAAGAGCCATGGTGTGTGCAGGGAGTTTTCTCAGCTTCCCACCCATTTCTGTCCTGGCCCCGGGTGTGAGGGGCTGCAGAGGTGGGTGACTTTGGGTCCCAGAGAGCACCTCTCACAGCAGCCCCCTCTCCTGCAGCAGTTCCCCTGCAGTGCTGGTCACTGTTTGGTTGTCTCCAGCTATGTGTCACATGCTGGAGGAAACAGAAAAATAGAAAAAAGTAAGTTTGAAACATCAGAGAAACCATTTTTTTTTACTGTTGGGGTGGTCAAATATCAGAAAAATTTGCCCAAAGAGGTTTTGGAGTCTCCATCACTGCAGATCTTCAAACCCAGCTGGACATGGTCCTGAGCAGTTTGTTCCAGTTGATCTCTTTAAGCAGGGGGGCTGGAGTTGAACCTCCCAGAGGCACCTTCTAACCACAGTGATCCTGTGCAATTGTTCCTGGGACCCACACAGGATCATCCTCCATCCTGGGTACCCAACACAGGAGCTTTGCATTTCCAGCCTGCACACAGCCACAGGAGCATTTTCTCTGACTGAGAGAAGCTATGGCCATGCCAGTCTTCAGTCAGCCACAATAAAACTAATTAACATGTGAAAAATCAAAGGCAAACTATGCAAGACACTCAAGAAAATTAAACTGAATTGATTTTTCAAGTGGATTAAGATAAGTCACATTTTGCTCCTTTGTACTGTTTTCAGCAGAATTAAAATGACCATGACTCAGTTTAGTTCTCCTTAAATGAATGAAAGCAAACTGAATCCCTTGTAAAAGCCTCCTACCAAGGAGTTTAATCCATAAACATTTATTTAATTTTGATTTTCTTTCCTAAGTGTCCTAAGTCAATACCTGAGGCTCTCTCTCTGCAGTCAGTGGCAGGAGACAGATACCTCTGGAACGTGCTGCACTGCTGCTGGCAGAGGTGTGTGTCCAAGACAGGTGAGAGGCATTTCACTCAGCATCTCCAGGGAATCTCTTACCAACCTCCCCCTAAAATGCAGGGCAGTAAAAAACCCACCAAACCCAGGACCTACACATGAGGAAATCGCTCCCTGTCTTTGCCTGGGGGGCAGAGGTGTGATGGGTGGGTGGTCCAGTTGCAAACACCATCGGTTTGATCCCACGGGTCTCTTCAGGAATAAAGGAAAGGGAGCAATGATCACTGCCCCAGCACTACCAGGGCTGTGGTACCTGGGGCTGGCTCAGTGTGGGGACTGGGACAACAGACCCTGGCTGTGCAGGAACAGCTCCTTGTGCTGTCCAGAGGATGAGAAATTGCTGGCCAGTGCTGTAGAGGTTCCATCCAAAGGGAGGATTTGGTGAGCACCTGCAGATGTGGGGCCTGATTCCAGCTTCACGCTGGGCAACCCCACACCAGCCCCACAGCGCTTTGGGGAACGGCCTGGGGCTGCACCCCTGCATCCTCCAACCCACAGCCACATACAGGGCTGGGGGACAGAGACCAGAAGGGTCTTGATGATGCCAAGATGTGCAGGTGGCTCCTGCAGAGCTGCGCACAGCACAGGGCTGCTTGTCCCGCCCGGATCACACACGCTCTCATGCCGCCTGCAGGCGTCAGGGCTGTTTTGCAGGGCTGCCTCGACTCTCATTTCCATGAGAAATTATTGCTGCCTGAAGCCGGGAGAGGCTGGTTCAGCATCCTAAACACAGCACAAGATTCGTGCTTGAGTCCCACCCCTGCTGACATTTGGGGTGCCAAGCACTTTCCAACACCAACCCCAGGCAGCACAAGCCCTTCTCTTCATCACTGCTCGTACCCAGTAGTTTTGCCTTTGCTGAGGAAACTGGGGTGATATTTATACACTGCTGGGATTTATGAGGCTCTGCCACATTACCTTGTGTGGATACAAACTCAGCCAGTTTTTATCTTGCTGAGATTTCTACTGGAGACTTAAAAGGAGCCAGGACAGGGACACCGATAAAGCTCCGGCTTTCCACATAATAAATCACTACCGGCTGACTGCTGCTGTTTATCACTGTAGAGAAAGACCAGCACAAAGTCAAAGTGGGGAAGCATAAAACCTTGGTCTTTCCTGCCCTCTGCTCTAAGGTGGCATTGGAATGAGACCCAGCATCCCTCTTGGTACAGGGAATTCCTCCCCTCTGCCTTTGATCATCCCACAACCTGCTAACGCCTCATCACAACCTGTCACTAAAGCGGGAGAGAAACGGCGCTGTCAGCTCTGGAAACATCTTGTAATCACCACGGTTTTCCCATTCCCTGTCAAGATGAGACCTGGACTTATTCAGCAGGAGATAAAGCAGAGTTAGCTCCCAGCCTGACCCTGGTCTTGGGGGACTCACCAGGATGCTGAGTTCATGCATCTTGTCTTGACTGAGGCGGGTCGGGGTTTGGTCTTTGTTGCTCACACTGGGGGTTCATGCCCTTTTTATCTGGCTGTCTCTCATTCTCTCTGGGCCTGACAAGAAAGTCCCTCCTGGATTTGAAACACGTTCTCCAGGGAAGTTTTATCAGGACTTCTGAAAAGTTCCACTTTTAGCAATTAATAATAAAAAAAAATCCATGGATTTGCCAGCCTGCTGTGCTTGCTGTCACAGCAGCCAGTGTGATGTTGCAAATCCAGAGTGGTGACCTTATCACTCAGAGAGGTAATGGTGCACTGGTGGGCTCTGGTGGGCTCCAGCCTGGCTCATGTGCAGTTTTCTGGGATTTGCTTTTTCCACTTGGTGACAGCACCGAGCTGTTCATAAGCAAGATGTGCCCTCAGATGCAACTTCGCAAAAAATAAGTAAAACCAGGTATCAGACCCCACAACTCACCTGGTTAGAGACAGTTTGTCCTTCAGCTCAGTGTAAACACTGGGAACAGCATCCACCTGGAGGAATTCCTGAGTTCACAGCACTCCTAGACACAAAATAAACAGAAAGGTCCCCCTGGTTTTGGCCACGATGATGCCTTTTCTTGGTCTTAAAATNCAATGGTTGTGTCAGAGGCACCTTGCAGGTGGGGATGGCACCCTGCAGCTGCAGCAGCAGGAAATAAAACTTTTGCTAATAAGTAAACTCAGACAATGTGCCTTGTACGAATGCAATCCTGCCATCCATGACTAAAAACTGCTGAAAGGGGAGTATAAAACAGCCATCTCATCCAAGCTCTTACCTGGGGCAAGAGATTCAAACCTGAAATATGGAAAGTGGTGGAAGACGTGTCCAGCCAGTCAGTGCCCGGCCTCAGAGAGCTGGTGCATGGTCCAGCCCTGCCAAGTGCTCCAGAGCATCTCAGCCAGGTGGAAAACAGCAGGGACAGGGATCCCTGCCAGGGTAAGGCTCTGCAGGCCTGGACTCACACTCAGGCCATTGGACCCTCACCCGTGAGCAGAGCTGTCCAGGCAGCCAGCAAGGTGCAGGGCAGAACATCCATTGCACAGCACCACAAAGTTTTCCCTTTTTACCATAAGTTTTGTTAAACTTTCCATTCCTACACTTTTTTTAGAAGTGGAGACCTGCTCCTCCTGAGGGGAGAAAGCAAATCCATACAGGCAAAGGACAAAGAGCATTGTTTCTCAAACCTCCCTCTTTCCCACTTGCCTGTATCCCACTTTTCCTATCAAACTTGCTCCTGGGGCTATACCTGAAAACATTTGCTCTTCACTTACTTGGGCTGATCACTCAGGATCGGGTTTCTGGGTGTAGGGTTAAGTGCTCCAAACCACAGGCTGTCAGCTCAGCATGCTTGGAGGGGCTGCAGGTCCAGTGGATCCAGACCTCACTGTTCCCAGGGCAGCTCCAAAATGCAGGACATCACCACCACCAT
Organism: Aleadryas rufinucha; assembly: GCA_013397815.1. Classification (NCBI taxonomy): domain Eukaryota; kingdom Metazoa; phylum Chordata; class Aves; order Passeriformes; genus Aleadryas; species Aleadryas rufinucha. The sequence continues at coordinate 129,078 of VZTH01013403.1, forward strand.
CATCCTGCTCTCCTGAGCACTGGCTGCTTCCTCTGAGCCATTCCAAACCAGCCTGCACAGGGCAAATCCGGGTGCTCCCTTTGCTTTGCCTTCCCCACCGTCAGTGCCCCCTGGGCCAGCTCTGTCCCCAGGGGAGGTGCTGCCCTCATGGCCCCACACCACAGGGATGGACACTCCAGCCTCAGGTTTGGGGGCAGTTCTGCTGGGAGAGGCATGTTCTAAGTTGTCCCCAAAGCCTGGCAAGCTGCTGCTGTTATCCTGGAGGCCACACCTGAGCTCCTGAGACCCCCAGGAATGCTGTGGCTTAACCCTGCCCTCATTACAGCAGGGCAGCTCTGCAAGGAACCTGCTCAGCCCAATCTTCCCCCTAAGCCATCTCAGCCTTCCCCCTTTCACCTCTCTGTGTGTACAGTGGGGGCATTTTCTCCTTTCTAACCTCATACAGGTAGTAGGAATCACCAGGGGATGGTGGATGGAAAGTACCAAAATGGGAAGAAATAACTGCCCTTTCCTGTTATTTTTTGCTGACGTGATGTTTGGCAAAAGTCCCTTTTGGCAGAAGTTTGGGTTTCAAGCAGTTTTAAAGCAAAGTTCATTCCAACTTTGCAAAAAAAAGTGCTTTTACCAGAGCTAGCTTTCACCCATTACTCAGAGCAAAGCTGAGTGTTGGGCTGGTCGAATGCCCTGATGTGCTCTGCCTGCAGACAGCCTGTGCCTGGGTACAGCCTCAGCAAAATCTGAGGGATAGTGTGAGATTTGGCTTAATAATCACATTTAACACCTCTTTTTGATTTTATAAACCTGAGCTGGTTGTGGCTGAAAGCAAGAAGCAGATGGTTTTAACTGCAGAAGTAAGTTACACCCTGTCCAGAGGACACTTTTCTGCATAAACTGTTGGGGAAAAAATCTCTCTCCTTTTCGAGATCCAAGTCCTTCCATTGCCCAGGGCACCCCAGCTTGATCCCATGCAGTGATGTTTTTTGTTTCCTGCCCCGTGCTCAAACCATCAACCCCTCCTAAGCAGGGATGTGCTACCCAAGGAATTTCTCCAGCAATCATTTCTTCTTTCAGAAAGCCAAAGCCAAGCAAAACCAGTTTTTCTGCAAGCTCATGCAGCTAGGGAAGAGAGAAAAACATGCTGATAAGCATCTCAGATGGCTTCAGGACAAATTTATGTCTGATCTGTTCCCTAATACAAAATGTTTTGGTTGTTTTCTCTCCTCAGCAATTGTACATGAAAATCAAAGTTAATGAGATGAGGATTAAATACCCTCAGGTTGGGGAAATAAACCTTGACTTCTGGCAAGATTTGAGAGGTTTTGTACAAAATAAAGTCATGTGAACAGCAGTGTAAACGCTTCAGCATGAGATTTCCCACAGCACTTTGTACCTTAAAGCACATTTTACAGGCGAGGACAGAGGAGCATCTGCTTGGCTCCGTCCTGTGGTGTGACATGACAGAGCCCTGAAGCCACCAGATGTCCCATAATGGTGTCAGGAGGATTTACCAGGCTGGAACAAGGGACCAGCACTCTCATGTGGGACAGGAGCAGGGGCCCCACCAGATGACCACTGCCTGTGGGTGCCATAGGGACAAGACCAGGCAGGACACGGGGCAGGTCCACTCCATCCTTGATGTTACTTTGGGATGTGCAAAGCTTCCCATCTCAGAGCCTGAGCTTGGGTCATTTTGGGTGCTCCAGACCAGCAAGTTGAATGCTGGAGGGGTGATAAAGGGTGATAAAGTGGTAACAGCCCTGCAGGCTGAAAGCTGGGCTCCTGTCACAACAGAGGAGAAACACAAGGAAATGAAAAACATAAAACCACCGGGGAGGGAAATGTGCTGGGGCAGTGCCAAGGGCAGGCAGTGCCCTGTCCCCTCCACAGGACACACGGTGCCCCTCATGTGCAGCATCAGGAGATGGAGCCACAGTTCCCAGCCCCACGTCCAGGGCACCATCAGCCACCTGCAACACTCTGTGCATCGAGACAGCTGGCAGGAACACCAAACCAGGATATCTGCTGACATTAATAAGCTTCATTCACCAGCAGACACTAAAAGGTACTTATTTTAACAGGAGAACTCACTGACCTGAGATAACTTTTGGAAACCAGGCCAGAAGCAGAATAAGGGGGAGAGAGCCAAACACAAGACTGTTCCACTTCCCCCCTCTTCTCCCCATCCTGCACAGATGCACAGCACTGAGCCTCCTGGATAATCTGCCATCCCAAACTGGGCCCTGAGCAGAGGACACATCTCTGTGATAACACAGCAGCTCCTTATCTCCACTGACACATTCACCACCCATTAAACACAGTGCCTCAAGCAAGAGGCTTGGATGACAATCCACTTCAAATTCATCCTCCTGCTCTGCTTAGGGTTAGTTTTCAGCAGCTCCACCTGGAAATACGAGCCAGCAGCAGCCTGCAGGATCCTCCCTTGCTGGCAGTCACCTGGGTCACTGGGGCTCCCACAGAGGAACTGGAAGAAGATGCTGGTATCTGCTTGGCCGTGATTATGGCAAGAAACAGCCCCGTTTTGCCCATATCCAGATCTCCCAACCCACTGAGGACACTGTGCTACAGCTCTTCACACACTAGATGTCAGCAGAAGAATAAAAATCACTCTGGTGCTCCAGCTTAAACTTGGCGGGGATTTCCATTGGGCCGCTAAAACTCCCAGCCTGACACCAATAAATCCATTTGCTGCTGCAATAACCAGACTGGGCAGAGGGTGGCAGGGAAAACCCACCCAGAAGAGACTTGGTGTCTCTGTAAGTCCTGAATGGAGAAAGCCACAACCCTGGACTGACTGGTCTGTGTCAGCAGAATCCTGAGGCACTCAGGGACAGCAAAACAGCATTTCTTTAGCACACTCATTTTCGGTGGTGGGGGATCTGCTGCCATCAGGGCCCAGCCTCTCTAGCAGAGCTGATTTAACCTCGCAGCACTGCTCCCCAGCTTCCCCTGCAGACACCTTTGAAGCTGAGGATTATGAAGGAGCCCTGCAGGTACGACCTGCCCCTTGCTCCACCAGCAGAACAACAAACTACAGTATAAAACACCTTCCTACAGGAGGAACAGTCCTGTGCTATCAGCTTTTGTATCTTTATGGTTTATGCAGCAATAAACTCCGACTGCAGCCCTGGCAGCAGAGGGGACGCAATCAGTGTAAGAGGCCACCCCAAGGCTGTACCTGCCTGTCCTGAGCTGGGCTGTCACCCCGTCCCAGCAGCTTTTACCCACTTTTGGACAGGACTGGCAGCTGGGAGATCTGAGGTCCTGTGCTGGCCCCCTCGTGCAAGAGCAGGAGAATGGATCACTGAGCCTTGGGAAACCCTCACCCCAAAAATCTGCCCCTACAGACTCAGCTGTGCCTTCATTGCACTCTTGACTTGGGGCCACCTGCCTGGTCTGGGCCAGGAGCATCTTGGAGCACACCCCGAAATATCCATGTGGGATTCCCAAACCCAGAGGTGAGCTGCAGCCCAGGGGTCCCCTTCAAGTTACACCAGCGTGTGGAGATGCCCAAGGCTTTGGGGCATTCAAAGTTTTCCTTCCAAACCACACTCTTCCCTATAGCAGCTGAACCGGCCAAAATGCCATTGCATGTAGGGTAGATGCAGCTTCTCAAATAAATCATGGGTCACTACTTGCCCCCAAATTCTTCTCCCTGGCTGATGCCCTGGAGATGGATGGGCTCTCAGGGCTCTCCCAGGCAAGCTGGTCTCCCCTTTCCCAGGCTCTAGGATTTCAGACCCTCCCCACCCCAGCCCAAGGTGTCTCCCCGTGCTCTGACCCTGCAGGACACAGTTCAAAGCCTCCGACAGGAAAAACAGGAAAAGCCGCCCCGGCTCTCTCGTTGACACAGTTTCGGTCTGGTTCTTGGTGTCAAAGGAGGCATTCAACTCCACCTCGGCCCGTGGGCCCTAAGTGCTGCTTGGTCCCTCTCAGCAGATGCCAGGAGGCCCCCGAGGGAGGGCACCGTGGTGGGGAGCTCCCAACGGGTGCCATAAATCCCTGCCAGAGCAGGTTTGGGGGTACCAAGCCCCTGCCCTGCTCCAGCAAGCAGATCCCATGTTTAACTGAGGCACGCAGGGGGAAATCTCTGCTCCCTCTGGGACAGATCAGGGAGGGACTTTAAGCATCTCCCAGCTGCAGGGAGCAGCAAGAAAACACGGAGAGGCTGCAGGGTGTGAAACGAAACCTTCTGCTCGGTTTGCAGCCAGGAGATGGCGACTCAGCCCACGCAGGGAACGGAAAATTGGGAAATACGGAGACTCCGTGGCTACAGTGCCTCCAGCCCTGCTGTGCTGATGGGGTCACGGCAGAAAGGGCAGCACAGGCACTTGGGCACACACAGGGAGAGCACAGTCCCAGTGCCACCAGCTTCTGGCTCTGGGGAGGGACAAGGAGGAACTCAGATGCAGGACCCTTCCCTCTGCTCTGTCCAGCACGGAAGGTACCGTGCTGCAGTTAGGGAGACATTCAGAAACTCCTCCTGTGAGAGGTTTGGCACCCTCCAGAGCACCATGACTGCTCCCATCTCACCTCCTGACTTCCTCACTGTCAGCACTCACCATCTATTTATCCCCCCAGGCCCAGCCCTAGCCTCAGGCCAAGAGGTGGGGAGCAGATTTCGATGGCACAGGGAGGCTGCATTTCCTGTTGAGCAGGTTCATGGCTCTGCTCATCCACAGGGCTTTAGCTCCTGCACCCAGCTTGGAGCAGGGCAGTGCCCAAGGCAGAGACCCAGCCTGGGTGTCACCCCTGGCTCATGTGGAAGGGTGGCACTTGGGCCAAGTCAGGAGCTGGAAGCAGGCCCAGAGGGCAAGGTCTGAGCATCCCTGTGAGCGTGGGGTCACACAACACCATCACTCCAGTGCTGCCAGCCCATTAAAAGGTGCCCCAGTGATGAACCACTGATCCCTTGGAGATCAGGGGCTGTGCCACCCCCACCAGGGACACAGGGCATGAGCAACACCCCCCAGCAACACCCCAGCATCCCCAAACCAAAGCCTCATCCTCCACAGCCTGCACTAAATACCAGATTAACACCCTCACAGAGATCCCAGTTCCACTCCCAACCCTTCACCTACAGATTTCCTACAGCTGTCTCACATATGACTTTGGGAAGCAGCTCAGATCTGAGCAGCTCCAGCCTGGTCTGTGCTCACCAGAGGGAGATGCTTGGGAGTGGGAGGCAGCCCATCTGCAGAGCAGGGCCTGCCTTTGAAGAACCACTCTCTGACTTTTGGCTTCTCAAAAATGCAACCACAGAAAAGAATTTTTCTCTCCAGGCCTCATCTGGCAGGGTCCTTGCTCTGAGGTCTCAGCTTCCAGCATAAAAGGAAGAAATTCTTCCAGATTTAATGCTGTAACTCCCAGGGGCAGATGTAGCATAAAGTAGGGTCCCCTCTGGTTCTGTGAGACATCACTCATCTCCCCAGATGGCACCAGTCCCACCTCCAGACATTATCCTGACTGCACTTGCAGAAGGTACTCCAGCTCTCCGGTGCCTTTGGCATCCATCAGCTCTTTCCCACATCTCCTTCCCACTCCTTACGCTGCTGTCTGCTGGGTCTGCCACCAAATTCATCAGCATCACACACGGATGGAGACTTCCTGTGGGTCACACACATCCTATTGTTGACCTCATGCTCAGTCTCCCTGCCTGAGCACACACAGTCCCAGCACTCAACAGCATCCTTCAAAAACCACTTTCCCAGGGTGTATCCACCTGGGACCTTCTGGAATTCACCACACACTGACAAGGCCAGCACGTCCACAGATCAGTTGATCTGTTGGATTCATGGCCAGACTCACAGTGCCCAAGTCACGCCCAGGCCAACAAGGTAAACAACATCCCTGTCCTGTGCAAGCATCTGGGGCAGCTGGCATTTCCCTCCCAGACGGGGATGAGCCAGCACAACTCGTGCACTGGAGCTTTTTCTCCAGGGCTGATGGGACATGGAGCCATGGGGCATCTCCCAGGCCTGAGTCAGAGCAGTGCTACCAGAAATATGCTGCTTTGGACCAGTTCAAACACCCTCTTGCAGATCAAAGCACTGGGGAAAGCAAGGCCATGTTGACCCCACTACACAATCACGCAGGGGAAGTCAGAAGAGGGTCCTGCAGCCTCTTTAACCCCCCTGCCCCACCGAGAGCTGCTGTCAGCAGCAGTTGGGGTGACAGAGTTGTTGAAACAACCCTTTCCCATTCCTTCCCCCACCATGGGGTGATGCAGCACTGGCTGCATGGCTTAATGTGAACCAGCTTTAGTAAATATAATGAAATCATAAAAAGAGGGGAAATTTCAGCACGCAAGAACTGGAGTCTCTCATGCAATTGTACTTAGCCCTCAGCTAAACTGATGTGAATGGTGGATGGACTCTGATTCTCATGGGAACTCATCCACCTGCTGTTTATCTACAATGCAATAAAAATAATATTAAAAATAATCTGTGGAGTAGAAAGAGCAGGGAAAAAAAAAATTGACACCTGATGCTGTTCTTCTCCCTTGTCTGAAATCCAATAGCTGAGCTCTGGGAACAGGCATGTCCATGCAATTACAGCTCAGACACTCCCAGACCTTGTCTTGAACAGAAACTGAGATGAAATTTTCCTTATAGAGGACTGAAATGTTTTTATGAGGTTGTTGAAGCAGCAGATATGGTGCTGCCATCTCACCCTGGGACCAGAGCCCATCACTCTGTTCCACCCTCTGGTAGTGGGGAGAACAGATGAAAACATCAAAACCCACAAGGCATTAAGGCATTGTGTTAAAAGGCAGCGTTGTAAAAACCTAAATGCTGCAGGAAAGCCTAATTTTGTAACATTCAAACCTCTCCAAACTACATAAAAGAGGGAAAGCTGTCATAAAATGCTGAACTCAAGTGCCAGAGGGACAGGGCAGTGCTGGAGCTCCAGTCGTGCCCCCAGACAATCTTCAACACAGACACGTGTCCGGGGTGGTTTGCTCAAGAAGTTTTGAATTAAGACTGCTGGGGAGAAAAGCAGCAGGCTTGGGAATCTCTGCAAATCAAAGGGGGAGAGGGAGCAAGGTGCAAGTTCCCTCCTTGCACTGAGCCCTGGGTTCAGGTCTGGGCTACGCTTTTCCTGGGCACTGCCTGGCTGGGCAGCACCTTTGCTGTTACAAAGTGAAGTTTTTTCAGTCATCATTCACTTTTACTCCTCTTTACAAGTTTTAGTAACACTCCCATAAACAGGTTTTTAATGCAATCCTTTTTCTCTGACACACTGCATGTTAAAGATTAGCAGAGGCTTTTTATTGCAGGTAATAAAGAACCCTGATGTCAAATATTTTAACAAGCTGAGTGTTCAATGGGAAAAGCCCAAGGGGCTCCACATGCATTTCTGCTCTGCAGCCTCTGTCAGGGAGAGGGGGAAGAGACAGAGAGTTTTCTGGGAAAATATCTTAGATTTTATCTAATTTTTGGAAAAGAACAAAGTGGCTCCAACCACACTACCGAGCTCAGGAGCTTCCCAGCCAGGCATTTCCCACACTCCATGCAGAGCTAGCTGTTCCCCCCAGCACCCAGCATCTTCGTGGATTTGTTCAAGGGAGACACTACCTGAAGAAAAGAGTGAATTTAGGCTTGTGCTTTGTGAGCTGCAGTTTTTCCTCTCCAACACATCCACCCAGAGCTGCCTGCAGCCACGCATCAGCATCAGCAGCAGGCTGATGCTACACACACCAGATAACCCCACGGGGAGGTTTCCTTTCCCAAGTGATGCTGCTGGCTGCAGGCATCACATCCCTCGGCTGCAGCCCGTGGGGAGGAGCAGGCGGTGAGCCCCAGCACACCATCGCACCACCCTCACAACACACAGCAAGAACGTGCCCTTTGCCAGGGCACGGGGCACCTCAGCCCGGTGACACCTGTGACAATGAGCCTCTGCTGCTGCTTGGGCACAGCACGTCGGGGTCCTGATCAGGACAGCTGGAAGGAATAGGGCTTGGCAGCTCTGCTTGCTGCTCCCCACAGCCTCAGCACCTCCCTGCTTTCCCTGCTCCTTTGCCCACCCCGGATCCTCGATGGGTGCCACATCCTCCACGCAGCATCCCGCAGCTGCTGAGCATCCCTTCGGATTTACTGAGGAAAAAAACCGGGCAGCGGCCATTCCAAACGCATTCTGGATGGGCTCTCCGCCCACACACGGGATTAGGTTTCCACCCCTCAGCTCCCTTTCAGCGGGGGCCGCAGCCTGAGAAACCGGGAAGAGTCGCACACACACGAGAATAGCCCCCGCACTCGCTGGAGCAGCTGCCAGAATTATCACTGCCCACAGACCGGAGAGGGAAGAGCCTCGTGCCGTTCTCCAGGAGCCCCAGCACTTTTTCCCATCCCCTTTCCCCTCTCTTCCCACGGGCACCCGTCCCTCCTGGCCGAGGCCGGTGCTGCACAAGGCTCAGCCCCGCGGGCAGGAGGGTTCGCAGCGCTGCTCGCACGGGCAGGGAAGGAGTCCTGCAGAGAAGGAGGGGTTTGCAAGCGAGACGTGATCCTGCTGACATTGCCCGCAAAGCCATGGGATCGTAGAATCAGTAAGGCTGGAAAAGACCTCTAAGACCATCGAGGCCAGCCAGGGCTGCAGGATGGGCTGCAGGGACCTGCAGAAGCCCCACTGCGGCCCCACAAGACCCTCAGTGCCCGCCCTCCTCCTTCCAGCCCTGCTGAAATAAGCAGAGCTGTTTCTTCACTTTCCCATGACTGGATTCCCCTGAAAACAGCAGAAAACACTTGGGCTGATGGTAATTAATCTGACAAGAAGTCAGGAGACACAGATTAAATGTCTCATATCACTGGGGATCACAGATAATTGTAAAGATAGGCTCTGTTGCAGAGCTGGCAGACAGTCTCAGTGTGCATTTAGGGATAGATAACCAGCCTTACCCTGGGATTCACCACAGCCTCAGAGGTGATTCCCCACCACTGCTGGAGCTCACACAAACACACCCTCACCCTGGGTTTGCTTTGCAGGGCTCCCCATCCTTCTGGGGGGGCAGGCGGGGCCCAGCACGTTTTGGGCAGCTGCCATGGGGGAGCGTGGGGACATGGGCACACTCCTGGGAAGGGGAAAGGTATTTCTGAAAGCTTTGAGCTCTGGCCTATCCCTGTCCCAGCAAGGTGAATGACCAGAGGGAGACACAGGAGTTATTCAGGTACTGACCTCCTACAGCAGAGGTCCCCCATGGTCCAGTCCCTCTTGCTGAGACCCCGAGGGTCTCCCCACTCAGCAGATGGAGGCACCTTCCTAAGGCCTCTGGGAGGGTCACTCGTCTCTTTCCACAGACTAATCCAGGCACTTCCATACTCATAAATATTCTGTATTCTGTAAAAATGCAGCCACAGCCCCACACTGCCACAGCCAACTTTCGTTGGGAGCAAATCAGCAGCCACAACTTTCTCTGCCACCCAAGCCCCACATCACAGGTCTCTACAGATGGTTCTGATTACGATGATTTCTCCCAGCACCTAAACAGTCCTGAAAACACTTCGAGGTTTTGTTAGGTGACACCTTTCATTAAGCCTTCAGCACCTGCTTCAAGCCAGTCTGAGGGAGCTTGGATAAAATCCCCGGGCTGTGATAGCAGAGCAAGGCTTGCAGCTTTCAAGGTTGATGCCAGGTAGGTGCTCTGAAGGCGGACACTGAAGATTTGGGCTGTTTGACCACCTGCTGAGAGCAGCATAGACTTAGAAATGGAAGAAGATGTCCTTGAGGAAGGGCAGACTGCGGGTGATGCAGCATTTGCATAATGAACGGGAGCAGAGTATGAGAATCGGCCCTCAAAGGAGCAGAAACCACTTCTGATCACTTTTTCTAAGAGTAGATACATGAAGTAGATGCTTGGTAACCCATCTGCAACTGCACATCATCCTTTTAGGATAATCCATGGAGACTTTACAGCCAGCATCCATAACCACACAACCCACCCCCAGGTCCTGCTCCACTACTGCTTTGGCTGTGTCTGTCAGAGGACTCTCCTTTTTCTCTGAAACATGAAAAGCTTGGACCCGAGATCAGAGTGGCTGTGCTTTAGCTGTGCAATCATTGGAGTTTGCTGAGGCCAGGCAGGCCCTGACAGCACAGATGTGCCTCTGAACAAACCAGCCTGGGCTGTGCCTCAGTCTTGGAGCACAGGGAAGGCTGTGCCTGGTTTGGGGTTTGGGATGGCTCCTCTCACCACAGCTCTTGCTTCCCGTTAATCAGCATGGGGATAAGCTGACCTCACTGCAAATGCAGTCAGTGGCATCTGGATCCCAAAATTATTCAGGGCAGCTGCTGGTTGGCACTAGCTGGAGCAACCTATTGATTTTCTTCCCTCAGAGCTGCCAGGTTTTCTCTTCCTTTCATATCTATGTCTGCAAAAGCCAGAAGTTTTCTCTCCCTAAGTGCTGAGATGGAGAGATCAACCAAATTGAAAAAACAATTTAAACCAGAGGTCAGTGCTGTGCTCTAGGGAGCCAAGTCCTTCAGGGGAGGGCTGGGGTTCAGCCACCGAAGCCAGGGACCTGCAGAACCTGCTGGTGGCAGTTCCCCAGGATATCTCCAAGATGGTTTCTCTTCAAGAAGCACCTGTGCAGCTGCTGTCCCTCTTTCACCACCCTGGCTCAACTTCTCTGCCTGCAAAGGAGAGACCATCCACCAGGGCACTGCCAACCTGCAGCTGCCTGCCCAGTGCCCGCAGCATCCCTGTCCCATCCCCACCTCTGGGATCGAGCTCCACCAGTAAAACACCCTCAGAACATTGCTGCCATCAGCTTGCATAACTCTGATTCTGGCTGGGACAAACCAGGAGACCAGAAAACAAGACTGAACCAGCCTCACTCACGTGTTCCCAGCAGCCTCTCAGGGAGGCAGGAAGGTTTTGCTACTCTGTTGCGTTTTTTTTAAAATACAGAGAAAGCAGAGAACTTGACCAAGGATGTGTAGAGTTCACAATGGGCCAGGGCAGCGGACATGCTGTCCCATTCCTGGCCCTCCAGCGTTACTTTCTCCTCTGAAATTCAGCAAAATAAAGAGGACAAGAAAATCCCAGAGAGAGTTAGAGACCCACCATTGATGGGAGCTGAGAGCTGAGCACAAAGCAGTTTCCCTCTCTACATACAGACTCCACAGGGTCTTGCAAGATCCCACCAAAAATCAGAGTGAACTGCTTTCTCCTCACAGACAAATCCCCCAGTGGTCCCACCATCCTGACCAGGGCCAAGCAGGGATGGCACAAGGATCACCGAGTCAGCTGCTGTGCCCAACACGCCCATACACGAGCTGAGCAGCCACGTGAAATTTCTCCAGGAAACTCTTTTCCAGGCTGGCCAGTAGATGGGGATGGAAGTGCAGCCAAGGTCTGATCTCTGATCCATGGGCAACCGTGTTCCTCCAGCCTGGCTGTGTCCCGATGGTTGCCAGGGCTCAGGGGGCACTCACTGGTGGCTGTGCTGGCCCTGTGCAGGGCAGGGCCGAGGTGGGGCTCAGACAGGGGCTGCACAACTGGGAAACAGAGGAAACACCCCAGAGTTTAAGTGTCATCCCTAGGGCAGCAGGTGTAGGGATAAACCCCTAAAATAACTGCACCAGATGTCCCTGGGGTCTGCCTGTCCCTGATGATCCAGGGTGCAGAGACCTGTCCTCACCATGGATGTCCTCACTGCTTGATGGGGAAGTTTAAAGAGGACCAGAGAGCAGATCCAGGTCCAGGTGCCTGCAGCACCACTACCCAGTGAAACTGTGGCCAAGGGCAGCTCCTGGCAGGCAAGAGAGCCCTGAGAGCCCATCCCATGCCCCTGCTTGCCTGTACCTGCATGCTGTAACCTCCTGAGAGTACTCAGCACCCACCACCCAGATCCGCTTGTGTTCAGCCAAGACGCTGCATGGAGGGAAAATGTGGAAACCCCAGGAAGAGCCCAGTGGCACAGAGAAAACTCCCTCAGCTCAAACACATTCAGCTGTGCCCCCCCGTGGGTGGCCAGATGTGCTGGTTTGCCCCGTTCAGGATTTGCCCAGTGGATGAGGATGGCCGGTGAGCCGGACGGGCAATAAGGAATGACGGGACACTCGCCAGCACAGCAAAGGAACACGTGGGTTTCTGTGGGGTGCTGGTGCCTTTGGACACCACACTGGTGCAGAAGGGCTTCCCCCACTGGATTTGGGCTCCGAGCAAACCCCAGAGCTGCCTGCTTTCACCCCCCAAAATAAAGAAACAGGAGCAAACAATGAGCGACACTCCGTGCCCTGCCCCTGAGCTCTGCCGTGTCAGGAGCTGTCATTATGGCGATGTGTAATTATACCATTAATTACTGACCATAAAGCTCTAAAGAAAACAGACCTGAAATGAATCTAGTGCTGGAGCAAAGTCCTGAGAGATAACTCTGTGGCTGCTAAGGTGATGGAGACCGAGATTCAATTTCTAAACCAAAACTGAATTTGCAATTAGCTCGCCTTGTTGCCTAAATCCAACAAAAGACCTTCCTGCATTTAACACCAAGAAGGGATGTCTCTGAACTGCCATCAAACCACAGAGGCTTACAAAAGCCAACTGGAGCAGAGCAGAGGGAGCAGAATCCCAAATGTCTCCTTGGGGTGAGCAAGGCTCTTGTTTGATTTTGGATTTGCTGCACACTCAATGTACATCTCCGAGCAAGCCACTTAATCTGACCCTGGCCCAAAGTTTAGCTGTCTGTCAAATGTTAGAAAAGGGCTTTGTCTCCCTCACAAGGACTTGGAGGTTTAATTACCGGCTGTGCCAAGATGCCCTTAGGTGGAAGCTGCAATGCAAATGTAAAGTATCACTATTAGAGCTTAGCAAATAACTCAAATGTTTTTCTGCAGCAACTCCCTCGAAAAGAAATTAGATTCCTTTCTGGTGTGTTTGGGCGTCTTTCCAGGCTCTCTTGTTGTGACACTCGTGAGCAAGTGGAGAACCAAGAATATGAAGGTAATTCACCAAAAGTCAATGCCCAGCTCCTAAACCTGAGCCTTCACACGGAGCCTCACCCCTGCCAAGCCCCTGTGTGTGCCCAAACCCGGCACCAAGGCAGGCAGGGGATGGGGCTGCACCCAGCCAGGGGGGCCCATCAGCTGCCTGTGGACACATCCAGCACATCCAAACAGCCCAGGAACCTTTGGGGACATGCAGACATCAGCCACTGTCTCCAGTGCAGATCCCTGGGGGTGGCTCCCAGCCTGGGCACTCTCAGGGCCTTGCTGAGCCAGGGGAGCATCAGAGAGGAGAGAGATAAGGGAGAGAGGCTTTGCTGACAACGTTTTCACAGAGAGCCACACATCCCAGTCAGCTCACACTGTGCAAATCCCGATGGTCTGAGCCATTTCATGCTGGCCCCTGAAAAGTCTGGGACAAACATTTGCATCATAAATTCTTTGGGATGGCTATTCTCTGGGGCTGGGCAGTTGCTATAAAGCTCCAAGAGTTTATGAGGGTCAGATAAAACCTCCCAGCTCCTGCTGTAATCACTCAGTACCTTCCTCAGCACCGTGTGCTGGACTGTGGCCGCTGAGCCCCGGACCAGGGATGCACAGGAACATGGCCACAGCCCTGACCTCCCCGACAGCCTCGTGTGAGTGGGAACAGCACGGAGGAACATTTTCAATTAGCTTTACAGAAAACATTTGCCTGAAACTGGATGCTGTGTGAAACTCCTGAACTCTCCTTTTTCTTTCAGAGCTGGGGGCGAGGCAAGGGAGGGACGGGGGGAATTGGAAGAGCTTTTTATTTATTCAGATCGGAGTTGCACTGCTTCAGAGCATGTGTGGTTTGGCCAGGCAGAGCCAGAGCAGGATAAAGGAGCTCCTGCTGTGCTCCATGGGACTGGACACGAAAGCAGAATGCCTGGTGCCCATGGAGGAGCCGGCCTGCTCAGCCCAGGCAGTGCCTGCATGGCACAGAATCACAGAATGGTTTGGGTTGGAAGGGACCTTAAAGATCATCTTGTCCCCCCCCCTGCCATGGGCAGGGACACCTTCCCCTATCCCAGGCTGCTCCAAGCCCCGTCCAACCTGGCTTTGGACACTTCCAGGGATGGGGCAGCCACAGCTTCTCTGGGCACCCTGTGCCAGGGCCTCCCCACCCTCACAGGGAAAAATTTCTTCCCAATATCCCATCTAACCCTGCCCTCTGGCAGTTTGAAGCCATTCCCCCTTGTCCTGTCACTCCAGGCCCTTGTCCAAAGTCCTTCTCCAGCTCTCCTGGAGCTCCTTTAGCACCTTAGGTCTCCCTGGAGCCTTCTCTTCTCCAGGCTGAATACCCCCAGCTCTCCCAGCCTGGCTCCAGAGCAGAGGGGCTCCAGTCCCATGTCACACGTGGGCCACCACCCTGACACATGTCACCTGCTGGGGGCTGGTGCTGCAGGGTGGACACCAAGCAAAAAGGGCAGCAGGAGAAGGGGAGCTGGACCTGCCAAATGCCAAACATCCCACACTTTCCTCATAAAGGAAAACACCAAATCTGCAGTGCCTAAAGCCCACATCCTTCCCCTGGCTCTGATGAAGATGTCCTTGGTGCCAGTGAGTCAGATCACCCTCAGTCCCAGTTTTGGGGCAGTGTTTCCAGACAAGGATGCCCTGCCTGCCGTGCTGCCCACTGTGCTGCCCCTTTCACAGCTGCTCCTTACCCACCACAGCTTTCCTGCACCCCTATTCCAGCACACGCTGTGACGTGATTTATTCCATCTAATTAACTTCTCCTTCCCCCTGTGCCTGGTTTCTTCACAGCCAGGGCTCCACGGCCTCTCCAGCCCACTGAGCTGCCAGCACGGTTTTTGTTTCAGCACTTGCCTCTCCCAACAGCCCCATTTGCTCCTGTTCCCCCCAAGGGCACCCAGTGCCCGGAGCAGCATCACTGGAACCAGCCAGGGCCACAGCAAACTGAGCTCCTGTCCCACCGTGAACTCCTCTGGGGTTTCTTTGTTTGTGTTTTTGTTTGAAACAGCAACAATTAGGAAAACAGCAAGAGCTTTTATTTAATTTGTTTTTCCTCCTTGGGCTGGGCGTTTCCTCCCCAGACACCGCCCTGCAAAGGTGCCTCAGCCTCCGCACGGCTCTGCAGGCTCCAAAACATTCACAGCTGTCACTGCAGAGCAGAAACTCCCTTGAGGAGAGATAAACACGGGGGGTTTCCATCTGCAGCTGACAACTGTGGCTGCATCATTTGGGACTCCTTGGGTGTGATTTTTAAGCAGTTCTGGGCTTCCACCCTCTTGCTGGGAGCTCTACACCCCACTTTTCTCTTTGGAGTTCCCAGTGTGTGCCTGGTCCTCTGCCAGCAGATGTCCTGATGGCTGTGTGGCCCATGCCTGCACTCCCAGCTGAGCCACAGCTTCTACAAATCCCTCATGGCTGAGGCACGTGGTTTTTAAAAATCTGTGTCTGCCATGCAGGCTGTGACAATGTGAAGAAGTAAGAGCATTTGTAATTAAAGAAACCCATTGCGTATTACTTAACAGCACAAGCTCACGCCGAGGCCAAGGCTGTTAACAGTCTGAAGCCATTCAGCCAAGCCACACTCAAGCCATGACAAGTCAGAAAAATAAAGTTAATAAAATATCCTTGAAATGAAATGCAGGTCATGGTACTTGATCTGCATATTTATAAAAGCTGAGCCTAATCCAGCCAAACTTTCCAGAATAAAGACCTTGCTCGTCTTTGATCCTGCCTGTGCCTCCTCGGGGAATATCAGCTTTCCTTCAGCAAAGTTAGATGGGATTAAGAGTCACCTTAAAAGGAGCAAGATCTGCACAGGGTGGGGAAGTGATGGAGAGCTGTCCCTTGAAGCTGAGGGACGTTGACCTGGCACCACAAGGCAGCTCCTGGGCACACTCTGGGCACAGATTTGCAGCACTTCAGGCAGCCAAACTTTGCACTCTCCTGGCTGAGGTCTGGGCTAGTGCAGCACCTGCTGATCCAGCATTAAATTCCATGGTCAGCTGAAGCAGAAAGAGCCTCTCTGCCCCCAGGGCCCGGCTCAACCTGCTGAGTCCAGCCAGGAGCCTCATGGCAAAGCGTTCTCTTGGCAACCCATTTATCCAGCACTGGATAATGACACTTCTGCAGGAAACCTTAACCTTAAAGTATCCCCCTCACACCAGCAACAGCGAAAACGATGGTGAGGAGCATGCCCAGGACTTCACACCAGGATGGATCCTGCAGGCTGGAGGCAACCACCTCCTGGATGCCATTATCCCCTGCTGCTGCTCCAGCTGAGCTCATGCAGTGCCACAGGGCTCCATTTCCACAAAAAACACAGCGGGGGAAGGCAGCCCCCCAGGCAATGTGGCTTGTGCCTCCTCCCCGAGAGCCCTGAGGAGTGACACGAGGTGCAGAAATCCTCTGTTCCAGAGCACCTGGGTGGCTCTAAACCCTGCAGGGTTTAGGCAAGCTCCTTCTATCGAGGCGAGGGATTTAGCACAGTGGGTGTGAAGGAGTGTGTCTGAGGCTGGGAGATTAACAGCTTCACCCCAGCTGGAGGTCTGGGGGAAGGAGAAGTCTTTGAGACATCAGATCTTGGAAGTATAAGATGCTTCTCTGCAGCACCAGGAGCTGAGAGTTTCTCTGTGTGTTTGCAAATATAAATACTTGTGCAAACAGAAGGGAAACCACAGATATTATTCACCCCAAAATTGCCCAGGAAGTGGCTGCAGAGATTATCATCTTAGCTACAGAGTAGCAGGAAAATACAGTTTCAGGCCAACAGAACCAGTGGTCTCAATGTGTTGAGGTCAAGAGATGGGAGTGAAAATCAGAGAACCATTGTGATAAAACCAATATTATAAAAAACCTCTCACCTAGACTGGGTCCTGCAGAGTTCTGTGAGAACCAAGGCAGTGGTACCAAGCCCTGGCTCATTTCCCCAGCTTGGCCAGTGCACATCCCCAGTCTGAGCTGGTGTGACATCACCACCCTCTTGCTGCTGCCAGCAGCCCCAACGCCAGCCCTCGCCCTGACCATCCTGTCCTGCAAGAGCCCAGTCCCAGTGTGGGTCATAACCCCCTTCCATCCTAGGTCACAAGGGACACTTTGCTGTAGCAAACACCATCTCAAAGTGTGTGCAGCCCTGCAGGTAAGGGCTGCAGGCAGGATTCAGCCTTTGGCTCTGCTCCTGGCTTTGAAATCCCCCCCATCCTCCATCGTCCCTGTGTGAGTCACTGCCCGCACACACCATGATGAAAACAATCCTTCATCCCCCTGGCTGTGCCTTTGCTCTCTGGAGACAGCAGGCTGCATGCTGTCACCACAAAAATATGACAGTTTCTCCCTCTCTTGGCTGCAGAGAGAACCAAAGCGAACAAGGACCACTGAGGCTCAGAAATCAGGAGGTAAATCCTGAGCACCATCCAGAGTGCACAGTTGTGCTTGCAGCAAGAGGGGATCCCTGGGCTTTCTGAATTTGTGCTCAGCAGTACAGCACCAAATCTATTCTCTGCACTCTGATCTTTTCCATCCCCTTCTCTCTGCTTCCATTCTCCATTTTAATATATTACCTGTTTAAATATATTAAAGCATGAGCTTTAACCCCCCTCCACGTGCTTTCTAACCCACACCCATCTCTTGGTCCCTGCTCATGCCTGGGGCTGCTGCACTGCAGAACAAAACATCAGCTCCAGCTCTGCTCACCACACAGACAGGAGTCACAGGGTGCTGCAAAGAGGGAATCGGACTGCTCACCTCCCCACACGTGGCCAGAGACTGTGGTGATCCAGAGCCACCGGGGCAGGAAGGAGTTTGGGGTGGTGAAACCATCCACCCAAGGCTCAGGGCACTGAGCACCAATGCCAGCTGGCAGCAAGAGACCTGTGGAGCAGAATCTGGCTCCAGCCAGGGCCTCCTCCTGCCTGGGGACACTGCAGCCACCTCCTCCTCCTCGGGGATGGTGGCTCAGATGCTTGGAGAGCATTGCAAGGACAGGGAAGACGAGCTCCAGGCTGCAGCTCAGCCTCGCTGCCCAGCACGCTGCAGGGATAAGCGAAGGCACACACGGAGCTTCTCCACCCAAAACGGGACTTTCAGCAGGCTCAGGCCCTGGGTTTACAGCCAGAAGGAAAGCAGGGGTTTGTCTGTAGTCACACAAGAAGTTTGTGGAGAGGAAACGAGCCCAGTTTTTCCAAGTCCTTGATTATCCCCCCAGTAAGGGGATGCACAGCACTTCCTCTGTAAGCCGCGGAGATTCTTGGAGGCGGGAGGTGCCAGGTCTCCCCTCTGAGGTCAGGGAAATGCCGGAGGCAACCAACGCCTCCCCCTGCTTTCCCACCTCTCCTCACAGAGCACAGGGAGCCGTGGGCAGGGGGCTGCCCCGCTGCACCCCAGGGTCCTGCAGAGCCCCATCCTGAGTCACGGAGCGCTCCAGCCCCAGCACATTGTATCAGGATGAATCACTCGCTGACCTCTGCCTTGCACAGTGCTCGGTTTCTAATTTTATGGGCTGTATCAGCAGGGTTATTGAATCCAGATGTCTGCAAAATGCAACTGCAGCACACAGAAAGCCACAAGGAAAGGCGTTGGTGGCGAGGACCGGGGCGTGTGGTTCATTTTTCATAAGCAAACCCTGGCTTGGGAGGGAGAGGAAGGCACCTCCTGTCCCCTGCCTGCTCAGGGCTCTGCAGAAGCAAGTGATTTCCATAGGCCATCTCTCATTTCCCTCACTGACTCATCCTTGGCCTCCCTTTACCTGAAAGCATCTGTTCCCCCAGGCAGTGGCTGCGCCGTCGCATCAGGCTCAGGTGGGTCCCATTGGGAGATGCTGCAGAAATGTGGGTCCTGTGGAGCCTCTGTGCCTTGGCAAGGACACGGTGCTGCCATGGGATGGGCACTGGGCTGGAGCAGAGCTTCAGCTTTCCCAAAGTGACCTCTGAAGCACAGATCCATCGTGGCACAAGCCAGCCAGGGGCAGCAACACCTGACAGCTGCCTGTGATGGGCATCTGGTTTGTGTAGAGCACAGCTGGCTCTGACACAACACGAGAGCATTTGTCCCTCCAAGGGGAGAGGTAAAGAAAAGAAAAGAGAAAAGAAATATCCAGTCCTTGCCTAAACTTCAAAGAGAAGCCTGTGGAGTGACCTGCCTGCAGTGGGGCCAAAGGAGCCCACAGCACTGCCCATACCACATGGGTGGCTCCTGAGCATTGACACAGTGTGGGATCAGAGGCACCAGGGCATGGAAAGGATTATTTATTTATTTATTTGATGTTTTTAAAGATCTTCCTGCCCCTTCCCTTCCCTGCAGCTCTGACACGGCAGAGACCTGAGCCTCTCCAAGCTGGGGATTCCCAAGAGCTGTGTGGATGCACATCCCCCAAGGGATGGTGCCCAGCCCCCTCCATCCAAACAGCTTTCTGCAGCAGTGCAGACCCTGACCCTTGGTATGAAAATGAGCAAGGTTGTGTTCGGGACCCACACTGACAGCAACAGACCAGAACCCAAATAACTGCACTGTGTGCTTAGCTCCACTGTACAGACCCCAAACAAATCATTCACTGCCAGGTTTTAGCTCACCTGACATCATGCACTGACATATCTTCACCTTCATGAGAAACGCTGGCCTCCAGGTGGAAGATTTCTGGTGGTGACTTGCTTCATGCTCACTGAAAACCCCACAAACCCTCACTTGGCTCTTGCTAACTAAAAGTGACTGCAGACTGCTGTCAGGAGATGGACAGTTTGGCTGTCTTGTCCACACCTTGGCCTCTGGTCCTCCTGAATAAGCCCCAAGAGAACATTTGCCTTCTGCAGAGGGGCCAGCACTGCTCCTCTGCACAGCTCATGGGAGGTGAAGATACACCAGTGCTTCATTCTGAGCTTCTCCCTGGCACTGCTGGGATGTCTGTGGGGAATTTCTCTGCACCCTCCTGCTCTCCTGCTGCTGTGGGGCTCAAACTGAGCTGAGACCTGGCTGGTAAAGGCCTCCTCTGCTCTCAGTTTTTCCCTGCAGCTTCCACGTCTCACCGCTCGCGACAGATGGAAGTTGTGCAGAGAAGCAGAGATCCAGGAACACATATGGGTTTTCTCATTTTCTACTTTGTCACCTTGGAAAGAGTGAGGTATAATCCATAAAACAGGGAGAGATGGTAATAATGAAGTTGACCTTCACCGTGGTATTCCATCTGACACGGCTGCGCCTACGCCGAGTCTCTCCTGACCTTGGCTGCTCCTAGGGCTGCTCCTGCCTCTCAGGAACCCAGAAATGAGTCTTTTAGAGCAGTCAGTGGATCTGGGCCGGTATTTCTCCTGCGCACAAGTCACACACAAACACTTTGAGAAAGCTCAGAAGACCTGCAGGGGATGAGTTCGACGTACAGATGGACTGGGTGCCAAGTTTCAGCCTAATGGGAATCACAACAGCTGACTTACAACACCCCTCCTTTAAAGTCAGGGTTTATGGGGAAGGAATCTCTGCCAGACCCAGAAACTATAGCAACTGCTGTAATAAAATAGCATTTCAGTGTAAAGCTATTTTTACAGCACGTCGCCACGTTCGTGGCATGGCAGTTTCCAGGGCTTTTCAGATGTCTGCTGCCAGAAGATTTAGCTGGATTAGAAGTTAAAGAGGGAGGGATCATATTGGGTTGTCAAATACACCCCTTTGCCTGCAATGGGAAAAATTATATCCTACAAGGTGATTCATCAGGTATCAAATGAATATCACACTTGATCTCGGCTGACTAAAAGGCCAGGCTTGCCCCAGGGCCCAAACCTGGTCACATTGAAGTCAACACGACTTTTGCAATTGGCTTTGGGGAGGCAGCTGTGATCCAAGCCACGATCAGACTTGCCTGAAGCCTAGAAACCCATGTTCACACCACTCACAATATGGGCAGCAAGGAGTTACGATCTATAATGGATTAAGGTTTATCTCAGCTCAGCCCAAGCTGATGCAAATTTTACCTCTCATTTGCATGGGGCCAAAATGCCAAACAAAGTCAGGCTTAATTCTGGGAAGCACCATTTCTTCCTGTCGTTCCAGTCCAATGTTTGCCTCTTCCACAGCTCTTTGGTCTTTTCTGTCATAGGAAAATTTATTTCAATGTTTATGAGGGTGGAAAAGGTGGTCCTATGAGCAGAAGAGAAGATTTACCAGTATCTGAACTTAATTTTGCACCAGTGGACAGATGAATTGCTCCTACAAGCCTCACCACTGACTGCACAGAGGAGAAAGAAACAAGAAAATCAAATTCTATTTCAAACAGATATTGATATCATATCTGACACTACATTAAATTACTGCTCAGAGAACTGTTTGTTCCTGACAACTCAATGCAAGGGATCCTGGTGTCTCTGTGAATATGACAGACTGACATCCACAGCTTGAAACAGGCTGCTTCTGTCTGGTAACCCCAAGCTGTCTCAGACCCGCCCTGTACACCAAGTCCCCCGTCCTGTATTTAATCCATGGCTTTAATGATGGGGGAGCCACCTGATTTACCCCCTTCTTGGGCCAATCTCTGTCTGCCAAAGTATCTTTTAATTAATTTGCGCCTTCATCCCAGAATTAACTTTGGTTTTTGTCACTTTCTTGCACACTTTGGGCCCCCACCATGGTTTGCTGATGCAGCCAGGGTCTCCCCAGCCCTACCCGCTCTCCTCCCACCACGGCTCCCCCACACTCTGCCCTCTGCCTGCTGGAAGGGGTGCTCTGTGCCCACGCACCAGAGTCCACAGGCACCACCTGAAGCCAAGGTGGCTTAATCAGGGTTGAGGTTTTGCAGTCCTCTCTCTTCACAACTCCTCTGAGGCTGTGGCCCCCTGTGGAACTGTACCTACTCCTGTTGCCACTTCTGTCAGCCCAGCACGGGTAAAAAGCCCAGGGAAATCAGAAGTGATCATCCACAAGAGAGAAACTTGGTACTAACTTCTGGTTTCCTAAAAAATATTGCCAGTGGATGAGGCTTAAAGCGAAGGACAGATCCCACCAAGTGTACACCTTGTAAGGCAAAGACTGTGCCCTGTTTGGTTTGAGGGCTCATGCCCACAAACAAGCACACCTTGGGCAGCCTGAAGTGAACAAACCCAGCCACCACCCTTCTTATTACATGGAAAACACAAATCCTGCTCAGCCTCTTGAATAAAGCCATCAATGCCCTGCTGGGCTTAGGACTGGCGAGGGAGAGCTGCCCTTTTGCTGAGTATTTACTGGAGTCTTCTCTGCACCACTCGGTTACAGCACCCCAACAGTGAAACTCTGTGGGTATCTGGGTCGGGACTGACCCCTGGGTCCCACCGAGATTGTGGGATGGGTGTAAGCAGCGCAGGAAGGTTTGTTCATCTCGTCTCTCTGAGCCAGACCAAACCAGCCCTCACCTTGTTTATCCACCCAGGGCGCCTGTGAAAGGCGAGTGGGAGCTATTAAACACCCACTCGGGACAGCAGCAGTGGCAACACCAGGTGCAGAGAGATGGAGAAACGGGCAGGCAAACCGGCAGCCTCGCTGCCTCGGGCAAGGGCTCCTCAGCTGGTACCAGGAGTTACAGGGAACAGCCCAAAGGGCAATGGCCAGTGTAGAAACAAATTAGAAGAACCCCAAATCTGGCCCTCCTGCCCCACTGGAGCTGGCGGCTCTGGGGTGAGCTGGGAATTCATGGTGGATGATGATCCCAAGAGTAACTGCGCAGCTCGTGGGCATCCATCACCCAAATTGCCTTTCCTCCCTCGGCTTTGCCATCGCTCTCCCACTCCTCAGCACCAGCTGAAGATCAGACACTGTTGTGACAGGGTAACAGCACCCCTGGCACATTGGAGGACAGGATAAAACCTGAATGCTCCCAGAATTAGAGGCACCTTTCCAAAATGTCAGCCTTCACCCCAGTGCTGGTTTGCCTCTGTGTAAAATTGGACTAAAAAACTTTGCTTGCTGCACAGGGAGGAATTTAAATCTTCATCAGAAAAACTTCAGAGATTCCTTTGAAGATGGAAAGTTTTATTAAGGGTTAGAATGGAAGATTATATATCCATTGATATGAAAGCTCTCTACACAAAGAGATTTAATTCACTTGAAAAGTGTATTCATACTTTACAAAGTGATCTGCCCACGTGTAAAGTCTGGGGGCTCATCCCCAGCTGGTGCAAAACAGAGCTCAGCTCTGAGGGACTGTGACAACACTGTCCTGATTTACCATTGTCCTGATCACCCAGCCTTTGACATAGCTTAGAAGAGAGGAATATTTTTTTTCTATTATTTAACAGATTTGGAAGGGAAACAAGGAAAGAAATAGCGAGTTACTCAAGGTCATGATAGATGTTGGGTTTACTGAGTTCTCCAGGGGCATCAGCCACCTCAGTCACCCATCCCCTTGAGCCTGCTGTGTTGGCTGATACCCCCATCAGCCTGATGGGTCAGTTTTTAGCAGGGAAAGACCAGATTCTGAGCAATGTTTACCCAGGAAATACAACTGGTGCTGAGGAAGCTGAAGGGGGAAATACATTAACTGTGTAGAAAAGATAACAAACACCTTCAGCATTGCCATAAATAATGTAAAGGGAAAGAGAGAGCCCACTTCCATGAACAAAGATATCCCTATGACTGACAAGCCATCCCCTCAGCCATCACCTGTGGTTTTCAGCACAGAACCTTTTTGTATCTCACCACTGTTGTCTGATCTGGTTTTTGCCCGTTTTCCTCATTTTGCACAGCAAGGAGCTGCATCCTGGCCTGGCTCCTGGAGGTGCCTCCTGCTCCAGCTCAGGAAAAGCCCTGGAAGCCCAGGCACAGCAGCAGCACCAGGACACAGCTACATCCCTGCTGAGCCAGGAGCACAGGGAGCCACAGAGCTGGAGAGGGAACGTGCTGGCCCCAGCCCAGCCTGTCCCCTCAGCCACAGCTCCTCACCCTTTGCTTCCCCTGCCATGAATTGCTTCACACACACTCAAGAGGCCAAAGCAGCAGAGGCAGAGCTGGAATCTGCGTGTCCAACACCTGGGATCCACAGGGGAGGGAGACCCTGCCAAGAATTATTTTAACCTTCAATATTTCTGGCAGCAGAACTTCAGTCAGATGGTTCCTACTGTTTTTTTGGGTTATGTCACTCGAGTTGGTCCAGACCAAAACGAGCCACGTGCTCAAAGAGAGAAGGGTTTGTTTTCCATCTTAATGGACTTTCAGTAGCAGGGGAAAGGATGCCTGAAATAATAATCCTTAATAAATTCCATAGCTTCAAGAAGGAAAATCAGGCTGGATACAGCCCATGTCCCATACAGATGCAGTGTATATTTTTCTCCTCCAAACCACTCATCAGGCCAGTGGTGGGGCACTTCCCTCCTGCATCCCAAGTGCTCCCTGCAGAGCCAGGTGGAGAGTGCTGTCCAGGGACCCATCCCTAAACTGGCATTTGTAGTGCAAGTTACTTGCAAAGAGTATTTCTTTCTGGAAAAGTAGAAATGTGAATGAAAGATTTCAATGGATGGGAACTACATTGGTTCCAGTTCACCATAAAAATAAATTTAAAACAAAAAAAAAGGAAATGGTGACTTTTTAGACTAATCTGGAAAATCTTAGGGAAACAGCCACTATTAGGCAAGGGGAAGAGTGGCTGTGTACCATTTCTTGTGGTTTTCTGTGTGTTTGTTGCTGCAGGTGGAGCTTCAGAGGAAATTCCTGCCCTGTTGGAGGGTACTGGGAGCTGTACCTGAGTTGAGGAGCTCTGTCAGGGCTATCATGGGAGCAAGGGGCAGATGCTGATGCACTGAGATTACTTTTGAAAATTACTTTTTAAAAATCATGTGAAAAGCAACCAGAGTGGCTTTTTCCATCCCATTATTTGAGTCCAGCTGCTGACCTTGGCTCTGGGAAAATAATTATTCTTGACTTCGAAGTGGGGAGATTTTTTGTGCCAAAGGCAAATGTCTATAGATTTATACTATTTGGAAAAATCAAACGGCTGCAAGCCAAGCCATCCAGCTTATAAAACACAACCAAGCCTCCAGGGATAATTTAAAACTGACCCTGCAGCACTGAAATTCCAACCATGGATGATGCAAAACATAACTCACCATTTTCTTATCTCCTGGATGCGCCCATCACTGTGGGCTTCAGGAACAAAGACCAGCCAGAGGAGACTGAAATAAGTAAAAATAAAAACTTTTTTTAAAAAAAAGGCTCCAAAATAAGTTTGTGCTAATGAAGGTAAAAAGGCCTGGCAGGCCAGAAGGCAAACTTTGTCATCCACACAGCCAAGAGTTGCAAAGGCAGCCACAGTCCCTGCTTTTTCCATTGTGCTCTGCCAAAATAACCCACAAAATTCTCCTGGGATGGAACAACCCGCTCTCTGCTGCTCGAGCAATCCAGGCTTAGATCTGCTTCTGACTAACAAAACTGTGAGCTCTGATGGCTCGTTCTTACAATCAGGACTCATCTGCTGGTGATTGGTGTCTCCAGCCCTCTAAGCACAGGGCAAGTTCCCTTAAGTCTGTGAGATCTCCTGCAGCCAGGGGATCACCTGAACCGGGCTGCAGCAGCACCTGGTCCCATCACAGGTGTCAGTGCTGCTGCTGAGCCAGTTTGGCAAGACAGAAAAGAAATATTTACTGGTTAAGAAGCTGGTGGAGATTTGCCCAGTTGTGCTTCCCACAAGCAGGAGCACCATGAGGAGCGTAGCCGTTTGGGGAAGAAGAGGGTTTAGACTGCCAGGATTGCTGTGTATTCCACCTTGCAACTCACTGCAACAGGGTTCTGCTCCAATTCACCAGGATGTGGTGATTTCTCTGAAAAACAGTAGGCTCAGGGCTCATCCAGAGCAAACAGAAGCAAGACTGACAGCAAAACACAAGATACATGCCAAGGCTTCAGTAAGAACAGAGTGATCATTCCTACTATATCGAACTCTGAACAAGGGCATGCTGATAACACATCCACACTGAGCCATCTCAGCGCTCAGCAAACACCCTCTCCAAATCTGTAGCCCACACTGCTCTACCTGTCAGGGCATCGTGTTTCAGATGAGAGTTTCAGCACTTTTTAATAAAAGAAACTCCTCCAGACCAAGCCCCTCCACAGCAGATCCCTCTCCACCCATCCCTGTGCCTGCAGTGCCTGATGGCTCTGGGTGAGCCCCGGGGTGTGTGTGCACACCCAGGGTGTGCAGCCACCCCTCAGGGACGACCAATTCAACGAGGGAGAACTTTTCACTTCGAATTTCCAACTGGTTTTGGTCTCCAGCCTCCAATAAAGCAAAGAGTGGAGTGCTTTAGCACTTCACAGCTGTAGACACTGGGGAGGAGCCACAAGCATCATCTTGCAGCACTTTATGATGGTT
Source organism: Aleadryas rufinucha (assembly GCA_013397815.1). Classification (NCBI taxonomy): domain Eukaryota; kingdom Metazoa; phylum Chordata; class Aves; order Passeriformes; genus Aleadryas; species Aleadryas rufinucha. The sequence continues at coordinate 155,350 of VZTH01013403.1, forward strand.
CAGTTACCCCATGTGCTGCATGCAAAGTGCAGGCAGCTGAGATCACCTCTTTGCTAATTCCCCTCTTTTACCCACAAGCCTTCCACAGATGTCAGAGCTTGCTTTGGTTCCACTGATCACTCACACTAGGAAATTCTGAGAGCCCGAGCTTGTGACTCAAAGGGTTTTGCCAAGTAAAATATTGGCCTGCAACGATGTCCTAACAATACAAAGTAGTTGACACCATAAAATAAACAATTGCAGAGAGCACAGCAAAAGGGTGTTTGGAACCACCAAGGAGCTTGTGGAGGTTTTACTAAGCCAGACTGGAGTTAGCAAAAGCAATTTTTATGACAAAAACAAGTGTCAGTCTTTCCAACACCCCAGTCCCCACACAGAAAATGCATCTCTGCCTAGAACTGGCCACACTGCTGGCTTCTTCCTTCAAGTTTCATAACTTTTACAGCGTGCAGAAATAATAGAAACAGTGAAAACAGACTAGGGCAGAGTATCCATAAAAGAGTGAGTGTACTTATGGTAACACAGCTCCACACTTGGATATACAGCTACAGAGAGAAATGGCAAAAGGAGAACTAGAGGCTGCCATGTTCTAGTAATAAAATCACAAGAAAAGCATTGTAATTCCAAGCAGAAACTCTTCGAAAGAATCAGCTGGGCTCGATTAGTGGCAGCAGTGTAACTGCTTCCCCATCGTGCTGAGAATATCAGCAGAGAGCGAAGAAGAAAAAAAAAAGAAAAATATCTTTGTTAATTGTCAACAGAACCAGAAAAGCCCTTACCATTTGAAATTTCATCATTTCCAATGTCTGTCCTTTGTTGTCACTATGAAGAGTGCTAAAATGCTCACAGCCAGCAGCATCGAGCACACCTCTAAGTCTCCCTTAGTGAGCAGAAGGACAGAAACATCCTCAGAGCACACCCCCATAACCAGCTGCTTGCCCTAATCACGATATTTCCATTCAAGAAGTTATTTGCACTTTATTTTCAGAGATAGCACAGATTTTAGGTCCATCTAGCAGCACCCTACCCTGTCAGATGCTTCAGAGCAGTGTCGGGATCTCACAGCAACTGGCTGGTGGCAATATCTGCTCATCACCTTGATCTCAATCTCAGGCTGAGCTTGTTGGTAGAGGTAGACTAAAGCCCTGCACTAAATCACCTCATTTTGGTTAAACCATGAGTGTGGATTAGGACAGCTTGAGTGGGGTTCATCTGCCTTCAGCAGGGCATCTACAAGCGAGGTGATCAAATCTAAACCAGTCACCCTGAGCACTGGTGAAGTCCATGATGACAAGCAGTCACCCCAGGGGATGGGCCCCCACCTGCACTAAGATGAAGCACCTCCAGGGGGGAAGTTACTCTAATTTTACCTATTTATTCTGATTACAAAGAAAATAACTTAGCCTTGGATATCTTGTAGACAGCTGCAGTTTGGTGAGATGACTCCCACTATCACTACCATGTGAAAGGCTGGTGCCCCCTTGGGCCATTTTATTACAGCCTCTATTTGCCCAAAGCACTATTCCCCCAGGGGAAGGAGCAGCAGCAGGGTAGGGAGAACAGCAACTGAGCACAGCACGGTGCTGCCAGGCCACATGAACCTCCCAAAGATTCCCATTGCCTCCTGAGAAGCTGCCCAGAACACTGCTCCCCGTTCCCACGCCTCGACTGAGCACATCTTCAACACCCTGCTCAGCAGAGCATAGCCTGGACGTGGCTTTAAAGGCCTTTCGTTGCCAAGAGAGGGATATTTCTGTGACCTTTCTCACCATTTCCTATAGCAATCTAATCCTAATTTAAAATGTCGTGCCCTGCGGCTTCTCCATAAAATTTAAGAAACAGCCAACACACAAATAAACAAACAGAGCAGATGAGTTTTTCTATAAGCAGCAGAAATAACACAGGGTAGTTTCCTGGGGATTTCTGCATTGTGGTTGGATTCTCTGGTGCATGATAAAGGATGTGCTGTGATTGAAACTCCTTCTGTGGTTGGAGCATTTGTAGCATCCCCCTGTGTGGATTCTCTGCAGTCTACTAAGGGTTGAGCTTGGATGTCAATCTTCTCACTGTGGCTATTAATAGAAGTGCTTTTTATCTTTTGAGCTGCATATTTCACACAATTTTACAGATTTATAAATGCCAAGAACACTATCAAAATGTCGATTTTTTTCTGAAATTTGTCCAAGGGCTCAAAAAGCAGCGTGTAGGAGGGAATGTGGATGGATAAACAAACACACACACACACAGCCCCACATGAGCACACCATCCTTTCCTCCTTAGGGAACTGGGATTAAAATAAAATTAAAATACTGTTTAGAACTTGAAAATCTGCCATGAGAGTCTACATCATTTCCTATTTTTGGTTGACTTTTGTAAAGAAACAAGTCTTTTGTGATCACACCCTGCAAGCCTCTCCGCAGCCCCAGAAAGGTTTGCATTCAGCCGGCTGGGATCAGCGAGGCTGGGATCAGCGCGGCATGGGTGCAAGTCTTCCAGGCAGAGTCACCACGTTTGTTTGGAAAATCAGCACCTGGGTGAAAGGAAGAGTCCTGGCAATGCAGGAAAGGCAGACAAAGCTTCTCTCCTTGCCCAGCCAGAACACAGATATGGGCTGACACAGAGCTCCACATCAACCTCTACAAAGATTTTTCAAATGGCAAACTTCATAGCTGGAATTTCTAAGTGTAGGACCCACAAGAGGGACAGCTTTCCAAGAGACAGAGCACCCCATACTTATGTTTGGGTCTATTCTTGCTCACTGTGCACCTCTCTAGAGGTGGTAGACACCCAACTCTGAATCCTGGCCTGTTCTCTCTACAGCAAAAGCAGTTTATTTTCCTCACCAAAATGCATTTTGGCAGCCCTTGGATATCTTTTTCACATTTGTAAAGCAGCCCAGTTTGTTTCATAGATTTGATAATGCATCCACTTCCCTTGCCTTGTTTGTCTGATGGCGTGCAGAGAAACAGTGTTTTCCAGAAATAGAAACTACTTCTGTAAATCACTCATCATGTCATTGTCATCAGCCATTTCCCAGAGACACCATCACATCAAACTCCACGTCCATTCCAGGCTTTGAATGATAACACAGTCCCATTTAGCTGACTGAGAAGGATGGAGGGCACAGCACACAAAAATTCAAGTGTCTTTCCAACACATTTAGGTCGGGCACAGTTTTCAGGAGATATTCCTGCTGTCAGCTTCTGGAGCAATGTAAGAAAGTGAAGCTCTGAACAACCACCACCTCTTCCTCCTGACTCACAGCCCTCCTGAGCCAGGACAGCAGTGCAGAGACCCTCAATGTCATCCCACAGAAATGAGCTGGCAGCCAAACCACGGGCACAGACCAGGGCTCTGCCCATAACCACACTCAGCTATCAAAAGGTGTCTCTGTTACTGTTAAAGCAGTGGAAGGCCTCCACAGGAGCAATGGCCAGCATAAACAGCGCCTGCCAGGTTGTGGCGGTCACCCAGCCCTCCGATGGGCTGTGGACATCAAGCACCCATCACATTCATGCCACCCAATGGCTCGATTCCCCCGCCTCTGACAGCCTGGATGATGGCTCCGAGGAGGGGACTGAGGCACCGCCCATCCCCCGCCCCCATTTCCAGAAAGTTCTGGGTTGTTCAGTACCCCATTGGTTGGTTTCCCCAGTTCCCTCCTCCAAGTTCATCCCATTTGATGCTGTATGTGTCATTCAACCCCTGTTGTTGTATCCAATTGGTTGTTCCCATATTCTCCGCCCCTGAACCCTGGACCTTAAAAACCACTGTCACCCCCTCAGATCCCGGCTCTTGTCCCTGGACCCTCTGGAGTCAATAAAGCTCTTGGAACCCATACAAGAGTTCTCTCTCTCTCTTTCTTTGCCTCTGCTGACTCACACTTGCCATCTGCCCTTTTGGGGATTGCTCCCTTTGCAGAGCCAGACAGCAGGACCCACAGCCACCCAGTAGCTTGCAGGGAGGACGCTGTGCCTCCGTGGGTGATCCCAGGCAAGCGTCACCAGGTGACCTCCCCAGGCTCCCAGCTGGTCCTTCCACAGCAGGTATGGAGTTCAGCACTGTGTGCCCGGATCTTCCTTGCTTCACTGGCACTGGAGGCTGAAGGCAAAACCTCCTTGCCCTGCACCATCTAGCCCTGGCATCCCACACACATGAAAATGTTATTTCAAAAGCCTTCTCTGAGGGCTCAGGACAGCGTGGAAGTGGCAGGTGCTGAGCTGTTTGCTTTCACTGGCTCTGGAGCGCTCACTGTTTGCATGTTTGAAGTAAGCTGGAGAGTGACACATGAATCACTGCGCGTGAAAGAAACTGACACTTAGGAGGGCCACAGCAAAAACAATTACAATTTCTCCCTTTCTGAACTGAGCAGATGTTTAAAACTATGTCAGCGACCTCCAAACCATAAACATTTCTCAGGAACATGTAGATGTGGTTTGCAGAAAAAAAGCAGTGTCCGATGTAAAGCAGAGGTCCTTGCTAAGCCAGCCCCCTTCCAGCAGTGGGAATGTCAAACATGCTTGACCTCCAAATCAGCAAATGAGCACATTATAAACAAAGTTATTAATGGTTATGCTTTCACTACAATGAGGAGTCTCCCTGTTTGTTTAACGTGCAGCAAACTGGGTAGAGTGTACATAGTTTCATGGCCAAGCCACATTAAAGCAGGATGGGGAATTTGCTCCTATTGTTTCTAGCCCCACTGCTGTGATGCCTCTGCAAGGAGTGGTAGGTGGCAGGAAGGGAGAGACACAGCTAATCCCAGCACCATCAGGATCACTGACATCATTTCATGTTTAGATACTGAGCCTGTGCCTTGGATCACCGACTAATCACCACCCAACAGTTGGGATAGATGTGAGAGGTCATCACTTCTTTGTGAAAACAGAAAACAGTCTCCAGCTGCAGCACAAGCAGATGTCCCCATCCACATGCAAAGTCCACTGAGGACTCAGTCAGCACAGAAAAAAGTGCTTTTGCCTTGAGAGGAGGACAAGAAATAAGTGAGGTGCTCTACCAGGACCTGGCTCTCTTCCCCATGTATTCCCTCACACAAGATGTGTGTTACAGCCAGTGTTCCTGTACCACATTTCCAATAAAAACATCCCTGTGATCCTGTAACCTTCCTGCACACAAAGCTGGGCCTAGGCAGCCAGTCTACATCCTAACTACATCCCAAAGAACTTTGGGGCTTGTCCATCACAAAAGTTAATGTGTAAAAGATTCCCTTTTCACACAGCTCTGGGACTGCCAGGTGCAGGGACAGCTGGAGGGCACAGCAGCAAATGAGATGGGAAATTTCAGCTCAGGGTGTCGAGGCAGAAGTGTGCAGGGTGACAGAGGTGAATATTACACAGAGGTGCCCAGATCATTGGTTTCCAAGATCCTCCTTTGCATCAACCAACATCATCTGCAGGGAGGCCAATGGACACATCTCCTGAGGAGTGGCTGTGATAACAGCAGGATGGTTTCAGGTCTCCCAAGGCCAGCAAGGAAATTCCTAAGAAAAATCACACTGGGTTTGGTCATACCTGACCCAGCCCAGCTGCTGTGTCCCTGTAACCGAGTGGAGCTGGCTCTGATGCAAACAGGGAAGAGCTGAGCTGCTTTCACTGCCATTATTGAGTCTGAATATTTCAAACCTGATCCTCAAACTGCTAAACCTTCCCAAGTGACCACACTGCAGCAGCCAAAGATCTTGATGTAAGGAGTTGAGGCTCACACTGAAAATGTGCCAGATCAAGGGTTAACACAAACCCTGAGAGAAAATACGGAATGAAAGGAAATAGAGTTGTCCAACAGCCTTCCCACCTGTGCAAATGAGCAATGATGTCCCAAGCACAAAGAAAAAGAGTAGGAACCCAGTCAAGGAGCAAGGCAACAGTAACAGCAGTAAAGGGAAGGAAACAAAAGGAATTCAGTATCCCTGCACTGAAAGTCTGCCCTTTGAGATGGCCTTTCCTGCATGACCTTGGGCAGCCACAGAGGCCAGGCCAAAACTGTTGGATCAGGGTGGCCTTGGGAGCCTGACATGTCCCACAGGGCAGACAGACAGCAATCCCTCCCTGCTCAGCTCCTTCCAATGCCAAGGACAAGACATTCCTTTCCTGTTTCACTGGCACACTGAGCAGATGCTCAGCAGCATCAACGAGGCTCTCGGGGGCTGTGGTGAGGAGACCACACCGATTGCTCTGACAGCATCGCTCAAGGCCACGAGCATTTTGTTTTAGGCAACTGACTAATTATTTTTACCACTTAAGGACTCATCCACATCTAATGAGATTCCTCCAGGTCAGTCTGATTTTCTCCACTGATAAATCCCTTCCCTCCCCCCACAAGACATCAGTTACTGTCTCCCTTATTTTACGAGCACAGAAAAAACCCGCAGCAGACTAAACACCTCCCTTGCCTGAAAGACTTTGTGGAGCAGCAAGTTGCCATGAGGGACAAAACAAGCTGATAGCCCAGCAGCTTCCAAGGAAATGAAAGGAAGCAGATGAAGACACAGATTCAGTAAGCTCCAAAAACATCCAGGGAGGCACAGGAGAGGTGGCAGGGCATTTGCACTGTGAAAGGACGGGACTCGGGGACCCCCAGAGTAAAGCCCACAACTGTGATTTATATTGAATGAGTGCTGGGGTAAAACTCAGGGTACCCATCCTTTCCCATTACAATGGCATTTGCTCACAGAAAGCTCCTCTGCCTCCAGCTTTGGCCACATTATGGAGGAAGTCACAGGGACTGAGGAATGTGCACCAGGGAGAGCAAATAAACAGAGGTGCGCAAATCTGCTAAAAATAACCCAGGAATTGTGGCTCTTGGAGGGGAGCACAGGCACTCGGTTGTTCATCACCATCTACCACAATTGAGGCCTTGTCTGAACAGGTGGGTGGCTTTCCTGGTAAATCCTATCTTTAAAAAAAACACCACACAGAAAAATCCCTCCTCAATCATTCCTGCAGCCCCTCTGTTTTCATCTAGATTCCTGCCAGAGGTTGTCAAAACAAGAAAGAAAAATAAAGCTCCAGCATGTTCTTTGCTGTTTTCCCACTGCTTTCCAGGGCATTGATGTGTTGTTGCAGGCAGCCCAAAGCAGAGTGGCAGCATGCTGGTGACAAGGGGCAGGGCTGGCAGGGGACACGGCAGCCAGCAGTGCCATAAACAGGCAGAAACCTGGATGAGACTCCCATGCAAGGAGCCCTCGAAGGAAAAGGTCCTGAAGAACCCAGGAAGAACTGGAAATGGGATGGAATTATAGATCCCTGTGTTCCTGAGGTCTCAAAACTGAGTAACACAAGCATCAGGCACAGCAGGAGGAGGGGAGCATGTGATGGAAAGCTCAGCAGAGGCACTGGAGAGCTGGGTTGTGTAAGATTGGGGGTTGCAAACCAAACTCTCTGGTAAGAAACCCAAGCATTCGGATGTTTTTTCCCAGTTCCAGCCCCTAAGCTCAGTGTGGGTCAATCTCCCAAAGTCAGAAGTGATCTCTGTGTGTGTTAAGAAATCGCCTTGCATCAAAATGTCCTGGTGATGTCGTTTATTTCTTTGACTCCTCCCTTAATTTAAATGTCGCAAACCCAGATAACTCCAAGGCTCTCAGAGCAGAACCTCAAAGGAAATATTTTTCTTTTTGGCTTTCTTTTTTCCCCTCCTCTTTTTGGCCAGGCTTCTCGGAAGTCTCCTTTCATCTCGCCCAAGTCTGAAACTTGCTGAAAGGCTCCTCACAGGGTACTGAGAACATTTCCCAACACCAGAGAGCACACACAGCAACAGGAGAACAATCTTCTCCATCTTTCACTTTCCACAGTGTAAACCCAAGCTCAGACTCAGGTTAGCTGATCTCCACTGGGTGCAGAGGATGGGCACGATGACCACAGACATTGTCCTTTCTCTGGCCCTTCACTGGGGGTGGAGGCAGGCCCAGCTCCTGCACTTTTACACCATCATTTCTGGAGCAGACACGATGGATGGCAGGAGCCCAGCTCCAACAGGAGTGGTGAAACTCCTGAAAAGGGTTGACACAGCCAGACCAGGACATGGGGAACAGCACAGACCACGGCACCAGAGCTGTTAACCACCATAAAAACACAGCACTGGTGCCTTCCCCACCTCTCATGGGTGTCAAACCCCTTTCTGGGCAGCATTTAAAGTGATTTCATACCTGGTGCACAGGAGTGGTTGCTACAGCCTGTGCTGGCAGCAGGGACCAGGTAACTGGCCTCAGCTCACCCATAGCCTGCCTCCCACCAGCACTTGGGGGCAACACAGCAAGGGCTGGGGTCAGCAAGCAAGGGTTGGGGTCCCAGGGCTCTGTGCTGTGCCACAGACTGGTGTTGGTTTTAAAGAAGTCGGGTGCCACTGCTCTCTCTGGTCTGGGACAGGGCCATCCCTGCTCCAACTCACACCACAGCACCCCCCAGAGCTCCTCAGCTCCACTGTGGAGGCTCCAGGCACACAAGAGCCAGGTCAGTGATGCTGAGCAGGCTGGATAAGCATCAAGGTGTTCTTCCACTTGGTCCTGAAGACAAAAACCTGCACCTGAAGATACCAATAGAAAGAGCAGACTGTGCATGCACGGCAGGATTCCCAGGGAGGCTGCACCAAGCTGTGGGACAGGGCAGTCTGGGGATTCCCTTCCCTGGTAACCTCAGCACAGCTCCCCAGATCTTCCCATTCTTGGCCACTGATAGAGGCAAACACAGCAGGATCAGTCCAGCTGCCTTCTGACTGACTGCATGTGACCTCAGCTCAAGTGCCTGATAAGGATAATCTGCACTCACGGCTTCCTCTGGGTCACTGGGGATCCTACAGACCCCGATCAAAGGGTGCCCGAGCTGGGCTGCAGATCTGGCTGCTCCTCTGCTGCTTCAGCAGCACCAACAGCAACACAACAGCTCTGGCCTGGGCCAGGCTGATATTAACTGTAAAAATAATTTTCGGACTGCATCGACACAGGAAAGTCTTTGAAGGGAATAAATAACTAACCTCACTTGCAGAGGCACATATTTGACCATATTACCTCATCTCAGCTGCACACTGTCCAGCTCACAGCTGGTCTTCTTGATTTCTTCCCCTTCCAAAACTGCATCCAGCTCCCCCCAGAGCTGATTTAACAGCCTGTTTAACTGGTGATATCCTTGGCCATTTGCTCCCGTTTTAGATGAAGAAAGCAAGCTTGAAATTTTTTATGTACCACTTCAACCACTTTTTTCCTTGCTCGAGACACCTGGTTATAGCATTGCCATTTCATAACTGCAATAGAGTAAAGCCTCTTTATAGCAGTCAGGACAGGATTTTTCTGCTTACTTAGTCTAGTGTTCAGTCTGGTTAAGCTCCAATGACTACAGGAATTACTTTTATTTCCAATGCTGCGTGCAAGTCCGCTTAGAAGCTGGCCTGATACAGTTTCCAGGCACTTGGCCCCCATGTTGCACAAAGTTATGAGTAGGAATGGTATTCCAAGAGAGCTTCTGAAGGAAAGAACAAGGCAGCAAAGAGAGGGGATGGAATAACACATCTTTCAACTCAGCAGTTAATGTCTGGTCTGGGGTTTTAAGCTTTCCACCAGTTCAGGAAATAACACTGGGAAGGTTCAAGGTAACAAGGATACAAGAGCCAGTCTTCCCCATCTCTAGCCATGAAGTGGTCCAAAATTTGCTGCTTTTATACACAGCAAGGAGAAAACCCTGTCCTGCCCCATGCCCTGCAAGGTGCCACAGGAATCAGCCTCCTGAGGCATCATGAGCACTGGTGGGACACGGACCCTTGGATGAGCATGGACTGCTGGAACACAACAGCACCCATCAAGAACGGCAGACCTCTAAACCCCTGGGCTTGGAGGAGTTCTGCACAGCTATAGCTCCATTTACCTTGTGGGTGAGGGCTGCCTGTGAAAACCCCTGAAATCCTTGGCTGTTGTCAGAGGAAAACTGAGGTTGGATTGCTCTTTGTTAACTGCACCACAGAAAATAGAGACAGCACTAATGTAGGGTTCAAAACTACTGTCAGGTATGTGGTTAGTACTCTCAAGACTTCTTACATCCTCCAATAAATCCATTTATGGCCTCAAGAATGCATGTGTCAAACCAGATAAGTCTCCTGCAAAGAAGTAATTCAGTGTGTGCATTGGATAGGTCAGCCCTGTGGTCTCAAATAAGATATTTACACAAACCCCAATCTATCCCAGCTTAAAAATGAAGGGTCTTTCATCTTTAGTAGCAGAACATAAATTCTATTTATTTGCCTGCTGGTGCTTAGCCTGTAGAGTGAAAAAGATGCACATTTTCCAGGTTTTCTCTATGACTCCAAGAGGTAAAGCAATTTCCTCACTCAGATTCCCCCTGAATCAGAAGGGGGAAGAAGGGTTGTTATGGAAATGTTGAAGCTGCCAGGATTTTGATAAGGACATGGAAGCAGACACAGCCACCCTGGCATCACAGATGACGGAGGCAAAGCAGACTGGTGACTAACACCACATCCAGCAAACACAGTCCAAAGTAACTCAGGTCAAAAGTGCTATGTTTTCCTCTTTCATTGAAAAAGCAAGACAGGAAATGTATAAAATCTGACAGGATCATTAGGGATTTTATAAATGCTGCTTCCTGTGGTACAGAAAAAGGAAAGGAGAGAGGCACGGGGCCAAATTATGTGCTGGAGCAGACACACACAGCTGATGCAAAGCAACGCTCTGCAAACTGGTGGACCTGCACCCAGAAGAGTAAGGTGATCCAGGATCTGGTCTGCCATGAAAATCAGGGCAAAAGCTCAAAAAAAAGGCTAAAAACTGTCCCAGAGGGCAGGTGGTGAGGTGGTGCTCCCCAGGGGAAGGCTCCAGCACCTGCACATTCGATGAGTCAGCAGCCCTGGCCCCAACCTGAAACCCGGGACAGGAGGCCCCGGGATGGGAGGGGGAGTTGGTTTTGTTTCATTTTCTTCAAGGCTTTCTCTATGAAAACATAACCTCCTACCAACATCAGAATGTTTTACTGAGCTGACAAAGTCAAATAATGGCTTTGGCACTTTCCTTTGGTATCAGCTACCCCTCCTGGAGTCATGCTCTGGGAATCTGGAGGGAGAAGGGCGAGCAGGGAGGCAGGCTCGTGTTTGTCTTGGAAAGCTGCACACAAACCCAACGTGAAGCATCACTCCACACACTCCACTCCTCGCTTTGCTTTCATCCTTGGCCGCAGGCAGGGAGCCCAGCGTGCTGATGGCTGCTCCCAAAGCCTCGTGCCTTCGGTACCCATATTCCAGCATGCTCAGGAAAACAAAGTGGAAAGGAAGTGGTGGAACGTGGATTTGTTTAAGAGGAAAGAAAAGAGCAGAGAAACAACACTCTCCACAGGACAGGATAGCTTTTCTAGCATGCCATGAGCTGGAGGTGTTCCCAATGGGCATGGGAGGGGACCACTGGCCAGCCCCAGCCTCCCATTCAGGGCAGGGTGGGAGCTCCTCATTTACCAAGCAGCTCCTTCCCAGCCCAGCTCAACACTGCCCAGAGCAGGAGCTGCTGGGCACACCAGCTGCCAAACCTCAGCTTCAGAGGGGCTCCAGAGCTGGATATCGAGTAGCAGCACACCAGCAGTGTCTCTGGGGGCTTTAGGGGTTTCAGACCAGAGCATCCCAGTCCTACCTCGATCCCTCTGTAGGTGTATCCAAGAGCAACTGCAGCAGGGAGGGTGGGTGAGGTGTGTGTAAGTCAGGCTGAATCCTGGCCATGGAGCTGCAGGGATGTGCAGCATCCCTCTGCACCCAGCTGGATTTGCCTGCCTGTTCCAACAGATGGGGATGAGATGATGCTGGAGGAGCCACTGGCTGCAACTCTGACCCAGCTCTGACACAATTGCAGATAAACCCACTGTGAGCAGCACAGCCAAAGCTCTCCAAGTGTTTAGGTTGTTCAGGAGCCAAAGCAAATACATGTGCTCTGCAGGTTATAGAAGGCTGTTAAACCAGCCATGCAACCAACTCCTCCAAGCCAAAAATTATCTCCTTCCTCTGCACTGGAGCCTAATATCTACAGTGACCCTGTTCAATTCTCCTGCTCCAAGGATGTACATTATAAATAAAAGGATGAATGTGTCAAGCATATATGTCAAACTCCAGATTCAGCCCAAAACTGTCTTTTTTTTTTTAATGGGCTTTTTTCTACTTGCAATTTAGCTCAGTCTTGGCCAAAACAGGGGAGAACAGCAAGGATTCTCCCTTAAATATTTGATACTGAAAAGACAGCTGATATATCCCTGCAGCAGAAGACAAGGGCAGAATTCATGTCTGGGTTTTATGTAGGGTGTTGTCAAGCAAACACCTCGTGCTCAGCACTGCCCTTGTTCCTCCAAGGAGTTCCTTTGTGACCACGTTTCCTGAAGGCTGGGGAGATGGGGCTGGCACCAGCTCACTGGGAAGGTGGTGGCAGAAAGGCGTGTTGGGCTTGTTTCAGTAGGAAGGGAGGAGTGCCTGGCTGTCCCTTGCACCTCTCTGCACAAATAGCAGGTCAGCTGCAGGGGACAGGCACCAGGGGCCCAATGCTGCCCATGAATCAGATGCCAGGGATGCTCATCAGAGGTGGCCCAGGGCAGAGCACCTGCCTGAGGTGGCAGTCTGGTAAAGGCACGTCCAAGGCACCGTCTGGCTCGACAACAGGAGAGATTTGGACAAATATCAATTACAGAGCACCTATCTTGTGAGGTGTTTCTGATCTCCAGTGTACTTTGTGCCTGATGAGTAATGCTTAACTTGTAGCACCAACCTCTGCCCCAACTCTGTCAGAACTAAATTCCTGCTTTTCTCGCCCTGAGCCCCAGCCCAGCCCAGCCTGCCCTGGCCTGGATGCTCCACAAACACATTCAGCTCCCAGGAGGAAAAAACACTGCTTCTCTAAAGCCATTTTCAGAAAATACTTGCAGCAGCTCTGAAAATCCCCACATCTCTCCAAAACACCCATTGTAGGAGTGTTGTTTGTGTGGACCAACAGCTCTTATGCCACACGCTGTTGCAATGCCCCTCTATCTCATCAGATCTTCTCCTCTGTCAGCAAACAAGGCCTGAACACCACTCAGCATCCCCACAGTCCTGCCTGCTGCCACAGCATCTCCTCACACAGCCCTTGCACAACAACCAGACAATCTGGATTACTCACTGGCGCATGGTTTGCTCAAGTTTCTTTGCTTATCAGAAATCAAAGAAGGATTTTTTTATTTGTCAAGACAAGAGCACCTAATGTCACACCAGGCAGGCTCACATGGGTTTGTCAGGGTTACAAAGGCTGCAGCCTTCAAGCCATAAACCAACCTTTTAGGGATTAAGGAAAAACTTTCCCCTGAGTATAGGTTACTCCTCACTTGCTGACAAGAGATTTCTTTCCTCTCCTCAACAATGTCCAGCCAGTTGATGCAGGAGCAGGATGGCTGTGGGACTGTGCACTGCCTTACTCAGAGGCTTGGGGGAGCCAACCATTTAAAGAACAACAAAACAGAAAGCAAAAAACAAACAAGAAAACCACTTTCATTTATTTTCGCCTTCACTGACAGCATAAACACACTGCAACTGCTCTGCAACAGCACACTACACCCAAATTGTTTCTGTGGTTGTTTATTTACTGAGATTATAGTCATGCCTCAAGGCCTCATCTTTGATGTCTGAAACTTTGTGGGCAAAATTTTCTGGAGGTAAAGAATGACTTCCAGTATTCCCCATCCAGCCCTGTGATTTGCCCAAGGTCACACAGCTGGGCAGTGGCAGAGCAGGGGCAGCACACCTCTGCAAGGGGCAGCCCTGGGGTGACCTGTCAGCACCCCCTTTCTGATTCCAATTGCAGAGGCACAAATGACCATGTCATCAGGGTGAAATCAGTGAAATTAGGCAGCTAAACCATGCATGGGATCTTGGCTCACATCCATTCAAAAAAAAAGAAAGAAAACAAAGTCAGTTTCACTGTGGGTAAATCATTTGCTCTACAGGTCTAGCAAAGAGTGTCAATAGGAAATCAAAAAAATCCCAAAAAGAATCTCTGTGATCAGCAAGAGAAAAGAGTTCAAGAGCATCTGAACAGCAAAGGACAGAACTGCCTTCAGTGCCTGAACTTACTTGCACTCAGGAGGGATGGGGCAGATTAACAGATAGAGCAGACTGAATTTCTTCAGCAGGTACAAGAACCAAGAAGTAGCAATAGACACCAAAGCCACCGACTGCAGGCTAATGAATCCTCAGCTGAACAAGGCAGCAAGTCAGGAGAGCATTCACATGAGCCCCTGCAGGAAGGGCAGATGCTGAAACAGGAGATGCTTTGCAAACCCAAGGGAGCTCCCAAGGGCTGAACACAGCCCAGCCTCTGTGCCCTAACGAGGTCCAGGGACACACAGAGCAATTTATAGAAAAGCAACTTTGACACAGGCTGCAGGGCAAGGAGGGAGATTTCACACCAATCAGGAAACACTGGAAAGGGGAGCCTAGGCAGAGGGAGTAGAGTTTCCAAAAACCACTGTTTGCCAAGTCACTGATGGTAAATAATTGGAATATTTCAGACAAATGAAAGCAGGAATGCTAGCAGGAATTTCTCATGTGTAATGAGTGGGGAGAATATCATATATTCCATATGGAGGGGCAGCAAAGGAAAGATAGCCAAGAGCAGTCTTCCAAATGGAGAGCCAGAGAAAATAATACATTAGACACATTTTTTGGCAGAAGGAGCCAGACTTTAAGGGTTGCAATGCAGGTACAGAGAATCTTTCACCTTCTCAAAGCCCCCAGTCCAATCTCCATTAAATGCTATCAAAAATTTGGTGATGCAGCTGAATCCCCAGTTACAACATGAAGACACCACATGATTTACCATGGAGGGATGCCAGCGGTGTTGTCAGAAGTCAAAAGCAAGGAAGACACAGGCTGTGCTCAGGTTTCAGCTCACAGAGTTTCACGTTGACATTCTCTCGGTTTCTGCTTGTTCAGGTGAGATCAAAAACTAGAAAAGTTTGGTCAACAGCTTACAGTTGTGACTGGTTTCTACTTAAAACCAAATGGCCTGCACCAAACTGCTTCCAGATTTGCTCTGAGGACTTGCAGCCTTCGAGGCATCAGCCAGAGCATCTGTAGAAAATTCAGACTTGAACCCAAGTATGGCAATGGAATCATGGCTCAGCTTTCAGCAAAGCCTTCTTCAGCCTCGCTCCATCCCCATCCCAGTGCCTTTGCTGCCAGGAAGCACTGCTCAAATGCTGCCATACACCCACATAAATGTGGGGTTCTTTCTGCTGATTTCATAGAATCATGAAATGGTTTGGGTTGGAAGGGACCTTAAACCTGTTCCACCCTCTGCCATGGGCAGGGACACCTTCCACTATCCCAGGGTGCTCCCAGCCCCATCCAGCCTGGCCTTGAGCACGTCCAGGGATGGGGCAGCCACAGCTTCTCTGGGCAACCTGTGCCAGGGCCTCCCCACCCTCACAGGGAGGGATTTCTTCCTAACATCTAAGCTAAATCTCTCCTCTTTTCATTTAAAACCATTTCCCCCTTGTCCTTTCACTATCTGTCCATGTAGTAAGTCTCTCTCCCCCTTTTTCTAAGCTCCCTTTAAGCACTAAAAGGATTTCTCCTTGGAATGCCCTACATGAGAACAAGCGGGGAAGCAACTCGAGGACAAGGATGACAGCAGAGACCGGCTCGAGCCCAGCAACTGCTGCACTGGCTGCTGGACTCTGGCAAGGCAAATAAATGCCCAGGGACATCAGCTCTGCAAACACGCTGTGTTCACAAGACAAAGGATTCAGATGAAGCAAAGAATCTGGAAACAATGAGTGAGCATTTTTCTGAAGCATCTTGGTGATGTAGGGAGTGGAATTTAACAGCGTGTTACACTACTCAGAATCTCTGCTGAGTTTGTCCGAGGGCTGCCCTAGATTCAGCTCAGTTTTATGATATATTGCGTTGTAGGACTCACAACTGCCTTCCCAAAATAAGACCCTCGAACCCTCTGAAGATACACCAGCACCGTGACTATTCTAAGATCAAGAGCAAGTTATTAATGCATGGCAGAAGCGTGTGAATTGAAGGGGCAGGAGGAGTTGCCCACAAATAAACAAAACTATAATGTTCTATTTTGAGGCACAAGTGTGAGTGGATTGAAGTGCTGGAGGGGCCCTGTCAGAGCTTTGGACACAGCCCAGTTCAATGCCAGAAGTCAGAGCACAACTAATGGTTTATATTTGGGGCACAGAGATTGAAAGTTTGGTCTAGAATCTCCCGTGCAAAGTCATAAAACAAAGCCCCATCTCCCCTAGAGGAATTTGGAGGACTACAAAGTGAGCTGCTGTGATCTCCTCCTCACTCCATTGGCACAGGGTTTGGATTTTGGTGAAAGTGCCTTGAAGTGGCACTGAAGCAAACTTTAACTTTGGGAGCAAAGAAAGTCACTGGAATTTGTTTCTCACAGAATTTGTCCCAGTAGGTTAAAGTTTTCTCAATATTTGCCTGCCCAGTAGCTGAAATTATGATTCTTTTGTGCAAAGTCATAAAACAAAGGGTGGCAGGCAACAGGTTGCACTCTGAGCAAGAAAACACATTAGATACCTGCCCAACCATGAGGCTTAAATAGACATTTTGTGCATCTCTCATTAGATTTGTTCAACCCTTGTACAACTAAAGAATCCTGAGACTTTATTCTTTTTTAACAAAACACTGGGATTCGTGTAAAATGGGTAGTTGCTGGAGGTACTCCCTTTGGGTTGTTAAGTTCGTTGTGGGTCTTGGGACCCCATAAAGGGAGAGCAGACTCCCTTCTGCCAGAAAGTTAATAACCAGCACAGAAAGCAGAGCTGCTGCTGACAGACATTGTTTCCATAACCTGTAGACGGAGAGGGCAGAGGGGACAGGGGAGATCAATAGGCCTGGAGTGTGTGTGGAAGCCAGCGAGTCTCTGATCAGGTTTCCTCCAGGGATTGGATCTCCATTTTTTTAACTTAACAGAAAAAATATCTTCCAGCCCTAAAGAGTGAGTTTGGACATAGATCTTCAGCTATAACAGAAAAAAAGAAAAATAAAAGAAAAATTAAAAAAAGATAAAAGCATATTTTTGTCCCATTTACAGTGGTGTGAAACCAAGAGATTGGTTTACAGTGCTGTGGCTGGAAGCACAGATTATCTTATCATTTTACATGTTTTCATCCAGATTAATGAAGCTTTCATGCTCAGAGCATTTTGGTCAACACTTAACTGTAACATCCCATGTTCAAGTGTTTGTAAAAGCGTTTGTAAAACGATGAGTAGGGTTGTTATTTCTACAGCCAAGATTCCAAAGAAAATTAGTCATATGCAGCAGCACTGCCTGTTTCTTTGTCCCTTCCTCTCATTACTCCTACCCTGAAACTCTTGAACCTCATGGCACATTTCAGTCATGTTTGATAAAGGAATAGGCATCAGGAGGATATTCAGACTCCACCAGCTCTGTAGTTTCCAGACACCCCAAATAGCATCTAAGTCTCCTCAACCCTCCCCGGGCCTCAGAGAGCTCCCAGCTGCACTGCTCCAGCTCTGAACACATTTCCATACCTACATCTGGGTACCAGAGAAAACCTAGAAACCATCAGATCTGCTTTCTGCCATGGTTTGTCCGAGGTCTTCTCCTGCCTCACAAGCAGATGCACAGAGATGCAAGAACACCCTACCACATGCTTTTTTGGTGGAGTATCTTCAACTAGCTCGTTGAAACATAGGTTGGAAAAGACCCTTAAGGCCATCAAGTCCAACCTCAAATCGAACACAATGAGACATTTGCTCCTTCCATGAAGCTGTACAAGAACAGGCCAGCCATTCCCAGGTGGAAGATGAGCTCTCAAATCATGAGGAGCCACACCCAGGGCTGGAAAAAGCCCTTATCAGAAGCGTTCGTGAAGTTACACCAAAACACCCCTTCAGCAGCCCCTGCTTACCACTTTCACCCTCTCCCCAAAGGCAAGTTTTTAGAACTCCTTGCTTGTGTCTTTTCCTGGATTTTACCATGAGCTTTGGGCTCCACATCCTTTGCACATCAGTGAGCTCCGCTTGCTGCACGGGGAGCTGCGTGCTCAGCTAGACAGAAAGTGGGTGTCAGGTTCTGTGCCCTGCAAAGGGCTCTTCCTCCCCAGCTAAATGGTGTCATTCACTCAAGGCTCAAATGCTGGACATGACATGCCAGCCCCTCAGACCTGACATTTAACATCCCAAAGCCATTTATCACTCAGCACCCTGATCCTCGTTCAAAATCCCCAAGTCACAAGGCAAACAACATTTTTCTGTGCTTTTGTGCGTTTCTGACTGCCTTTCTCCCTCTGTCTATTCAGCTGCTTCAATGAGCTCCCCCAGCGATCCCAATCTCGGCCGTGCTGCTCAGTGCCACCATTGTGCACCCACAATACCTTTGGGGCTGCCCCATCCAAGCATGTCCACACTCGTTTCCCCATCAATTCCTCCCCAATTTAGCAGTGCCATCTGATTCACAGCTTTTTTTATGTTCCCTGATAGCAGAGACCCCAGCGAGCTGCTCTGGCTGCCTTAGCATTTTAAACAGCTTTACCCTGAACTGGTCAGCTGAAAAGCACTTATTTCTGCAGAAAAGGAGATGACATCAGCTGATGTGGGATAACCATGACAACCTCCCCAGACCAGCAGGGCCACATGCTATTTGAATAAGAAAGTTTAACTCTCAACAACTTTCTGGGCAGGACCTCCAGTTTTAATTGGCACAGTGAGCACATGTCCCTTTTGCACACACATGTGGTCCCCCCCAGCATTTCCATGAACTGAAGACTCCTAAGATGTGGGGAAGATGGTGGTAAAAGGAAATCTTTCCAAAGTGGCACTTTGCGCTCCTGCCTGCCGCAGAGCTGACGTGCAGATAAAGAGAATATTAGCCCCAAAACCTTTCTTCAGTTTGTTTTCTAGCAGACTTGCACCAGCATCAAACAACTGATTATTCTTCCTGAGAAATGCACTTTGGGATTTGACACATGGCAGGACTTCAGGAGTCAGGCTCCTCATCTTTAATCATCTGCTAGGGAAGCAGAGAACTGAAGGTGCTTCAAAGCTTGGGTTTGGATCCAAAGCAGAAACAAATCCATTTTCTAAATGACATCTTCCTACCGAAAGGGCTCCCTACCTGATTGGTGTTTTCTTGCTCAGGTGGGGTGGAATCACTTTTAAATGGGCTTATGTGCAGAATCTAGAGGCAATGTGCTGGATCTGTAGAGGTTAACTCTCCTCTGCTGCAGTTTTGAAGCATGGTTGCATTCTGGAAAGCCCCACGCTCGCTTTCTACAGCATTTCTTTCCAGCACATAAACTCTTTATCAAAATAAATAAGTGTAGGAGGATTAGCCTTCTGGATGCAGAATCTCTTACTCCCCACTTCTTCATAATGGTGTATTTATAAAACACATGTGTCCCATTTTGGGGCAATTTAAATTTTGCCTAGTCCATAAATGCTTCATTAAAACAGCTGCTCACAATCTGTTAGTGTAAATATTTTCCACCATTTTCTGATCATCGTGAAAGGAGGCCAAGGCCGGAGCCGTGGATCCAAACAGCCCTGCATGTTGGAGGTGTTCACTATTTACTTTCACATACATATTTCAGGGCTTGAGCCTGCCAGCCATGGCTCCCTTCCAGGCTCTGGGAACAGCTAGTTTACACCCCTTGTGTCCTCCCTGATGGAGAAACCTCTGAGAGATGAGGGCAAAGAGAATCCAGGTGTGTTTGCAGGAGCCCTCTGGAGCATCTCTGTGCAGCAGGACTTCACTGGATACAGCTAAGCAGACATTTCAGCTCAGCATTGACTCGTCCACTGCCAAAAAGGAGCAGTCCCTGCATCACCACGTGCCCCTGCCCATCTATCCCTGCTCCAGACCTCTCTTCATGCATCCCTACAGCCAACTGAGTCAGAAAACTAATTAGGCTTACTAAATAGAAGACTTTTTCCCCCCTCTTTCTCGCCTCTGCTTTAAGTGTTTCCTGCAAGTTTAAAAAAAAAACGAGCAGAGCAAAAAACAAAGCCCCAAATATGAAGGATGCAGCCCAGATTGTACAGCTCCAACCCTAGTGAAGACTCCCAGCCCAGCATCAGCAGATTGGATATAACTCACAGACAAAATGAACCTCTCGTCACCTACAACAACATCCTAATTGGAGACCAGCAGGCCCCAAGGGGTCTGGCTGGGAACAGGGGAGTCTCCTCCTCCTAACACGTCCCTGCCAGTGTCGAACAAAGACTTGTTCACTGGCCCAAAAGATCTGTTTGACTTGGAAAAATTAATCATGCCCAGAAAGCCAGTCTCCTTGAGATCAGGAGGCTCAATTCCACCTTTCATTAAACCCCTGCCCTTCTGGAATAACTGAGAGCAAGGCAGCAGGGTCACATCTGATTCATACTGTGACTGGGAATGAAACCTGAACCGCAGGCTCAGATCATTAATCCTGTTATCTGCTGCCTCCCTGCATCAATCCAGAGAGGAGGAAGCCTCTTTATCGCAGCTCTATGCCTCATGATGAAATAATTCAACTGGATTAAATCAGCTCTTTGGGTGCATCAATCACGCTATTGTCCCTGGAGCAGGAAGTTTCCTCCTCAGCCTTCAGCCACCCCTGCCCTGACCCATATTCCAAGGACTTCCCTGCACATTTTGCTCACGTCTGTATTTTGCATTCATTTACACGAGCAGTTGTGTCCCATGAGCAAGAGCAATTAAAAAAAGCTAACAAACAATAAAGTTAGTAACTCTTAAAGTTATGCAAGGTGTAAAAGATACAGAGATGTCTGGTGAGATTTTCATTAGAAGCAATTTATAACTTGCTGAGATCTCCTCCAAGTAGGGTGTTGAACAAAGCCTTGGCATTTTGAAACTACCACTGAGCACCTGCCTGAACTGAAATCTCACTCAGGAACCCACATCTTCAAAAAAAAGAGTTGAATTCCAATAGGACTTAAGCAGTATCAGATGCTGAATCTCTCTCCAAGGCAGCACTGGAGCAAGGCACCAGTCAGATACATTGTCCATGTGATTTCCCAGCTAGAGCCTGTGGGTAAGAACTGGGAAATTCAGGGACCAGAACAACTGTATGGGACAACAACAACTCTGTTCTTTGCTAAAAATCGATAGAAACATTGGGGTCTCCAAAGGAGAAGCTTTTAATCTTAAACCCCTTTCTTGCCGTGGATGTGACAGCAAAATCCACATCCCACTTTATGGCTCAGTCGCTGTGCTTTGAGAGATCAAAAATCAGACAACATAGGAACAATTTTTCCCTCAACTTGTAACCTGTGGGGTTTCTGCTAGGCTCACAGGATGAGTCTGGGGGCGTCAA
Source organism: Aleadryas rufinucha (assembly GCA_013397815.1). NCBI lineage: Eukaryota > Metazoa > Chordata > Aves > Passeriformes > Aleadryas > Aleadryas rufinucha. The sequence goes on from VZTH01013403.1 coordinate 176,676, forward strand.
TGGGGGGCTGCTTGTTCAGCAGTGCTGTTAGAGGTAGGGAAAAAGCACAGGAGCAGCATTTTCCCCGGGAACTCTGCACCCAAAAGCACTTGTGTTGTCCAAGCAGGAAACGGGGCCTTTTTCCCAAAATTAGTCCAGAACTATCAAGGAGCCCTCCTGCTCGTCACTAACCCCCATCTGAACTCACCCCATGGAATCAGTTGTTTCTCTTTAGCAGAGATGTGGTGCAAAGGGACTCTGGGGGAGGGAAGCAGAAGTGATCAGAAAGGATCAGCCGTTGGGCTGGGTGGGATTTGGAATCTGTACGTGAACTTCACAGTAACAAAATAGGCTTTCCATGGCATTATTTACACTCCTGATGCAGAGATAAACCACCACTTCCTTGCATTACCCTCTTCCAAGTGAGAGCAGTGAGAAACATGACAAAAAAGCATTCCCATTTAAATTCATGCTCTTTTCCCCCTCTCTCCCTCTCACAAACACACATTTGTTTTGAGCCTCAGGTTAACAAAAACCACAAAGCCCCACTTAGCCAAAACCACAACATTTTCCTTGATTTGGGGTCAAAACTGACAAGTTCTGCCTGTTTTCCTCTTGCAACCACCAGACTTCTCAGGTTCACTCTCAGAGCACCTCAGTAACACTGAAAAGTTCACAGACCTGGCACAAGTTTGGGATTTATTATTAAACCTGCCAGATTTCAGGTTTGATTTATGGCTCTTTCACAGGGCCCCGTTATCGAGTAGAGACAGGCCCTGCAGTGCATGCTGTGAGGCGTTCTCAGAGCTACAAACCAAAGCCAAAAGGGACCACTTAGGCTGGTCTGCCCCACGTAGAAATGCAGAGCAGCCGCCACCTACCAGGACCAGGGGCGTAGCTTTTAACAACACTTCTGTATTTTCTGTTTCTGCAACTTTCTGTGGTTTCTAGAGGCTCATTGCAGCAGAAAGGACACTGAGGAGTAAAGGAAAGGGCAGGGACACCTCATTATGCCCTTGGTTCTCTCGTGGCTTGGCCTCTTTCTGCAGTGATGCTGAATGCTGCGAGAGGTGAAGCTGTTCCTCTTACCAGAGTGTGAGTTACAGAATTTCTCCCCTGGCCAGAGCATTTCAGCTTTGTCCATGACCACAGCATTGCTTTTCCCACTTAGGTTCAGAAGGATGACAGCAGTTTGACATCCAGCCTCATGCCCCCCACCCTCAGCAATAAGGCTCTTTTCCAGCTCCACCCAGGACACCCCCAGTGTCCAGGGACAAGGCAGGATTCCTGCAGCATTTCATGAGCACTGCTCCCTTTGGGTACCTCCTTCCTGGATCCAAAAGTCACAACTTCAAGCACTTCCCCAGGGTTATGGAAGTAGGGAAGGGTTGTGCACGCACAGCCCCATCCTTGAAGACCTGTCTGCAGATGGAGGCAGAAAAATAGGTAAATTTAAAACCCATCCCAAAAACTATTTCTGTCACTATGACCCACAACAGAAACAAAAATTGGGACCAACTGACACTGTCCCAGGAGATAAATCTCCATTGATGTGAGCTTCCAGAGGTCTTGGAGAGATTACAGAAAGTGTGGAGAGGAAATAGTAAAAAGCACAGACAGAAAACCCTGACGCGGTGTCGCTAAGCCATATGGTCAACATAAAACATTTAATACTTTTGTTTGGATTTGCAATGTGACATTTATATTATTTTTATACACTTTATGTGCGTGTGTGTATATATATATATATAAGATAAATATAATTTATTTATTTTACGTTTTAAACTCGGAGGATGTCAAAGGCAATCTGCAGAGATGAAGGGCGATTTACTGCCAAGGTTTCAGGAGCAGTCCCAGGGGCCCCGTTCACAGTTATAACAACACATTTTATCTCGGCACAAGCAGGAAGGGGGGGCGTAGCGAGACGGAGGGGCGGAAGTAAGAGCTGGCAGTGAATCAGATGATGCATATTAGGGAGATAATAAGGAGAGATTACACGCATGGCAACTGCTCTGCGCTGTGCCCCGGGTTTGTGAAGCTCAGGTTCCCCCGGCAGGACTCCTCGCTGTTGCACAGTGCCTCCGGGAGTTCAGTCTGAAAGCACATCCCGCCAGGAAAGGCTGGCGTGGCCAGGGCTCCTGGTGCTCCCTCTCCCCTTTCGGTTTCGGCGAAACTCTCATCTCCAGCAGAGGATCAGCGCTGGGCCAGTGAAGCACTCGAGTCCCAGCCCTTCACAACTTCCGAGGGCTCCAAGTGCTGCACATCCAGCGCTCCAAGTGGGTGGTATGCCCGGCTGCCAAGTTCTCGTGTTGAACAGTATCATTCCAGCACCAGTTTTTTCTTTTTTTATTATTTTTTTTTTTAAGGCAAACAGCTGCACGGCAGACACGCACAGGGGCTCAGCAGGAGCCATCACCATCAGGTAGCTGCCCTGCCTCTCACAGTGCAAACTATTCATTTAGGATGGGGTCTTGGCCAACCCACACCCTTGTTTAAAGGGCCTGGAGGTCCATTGAAAGATTGTTTCCAGTTCAAAGTGGCTAGCACTACGAAATTCTTAATTTGACAGTGTTGCTTAATAGAAAAGTAAAAATATGATCCATTCAAAGTTTTTTCTACGTTTCCTTGTTCACCTGAGGACAAAGTGGCCAAAGCTTCATAAATTACTCAGGTGAGCTCCAAATGTTGCATTTCGTTTCTTTCATAGAAGGGTTTGAGATGGCAGGAACCTTAAAGTTCATACAGTTCCACCCCCCAGCCATGGGCAGGGACACCTTCCACGAGACCAGGTTGCTCCAAGCCCTGTCCAACCGGGCCTGGAACACATCCACAGATGAGGCATGCCCAGCATTGTACAGTTCTTTGTACAGCAACTTTCAATCCTGGCTCCCCATAAAACTTCAGAAGCTCCAAAGGAGCAGCACTTGACTCTAAAATAAGCATTTGCTGACCTACCACAGTGACTCACTATTTTCATTCCAGTAAATGGTCACAAACTTGTCAGGTTTTGCAGATGCTCTCCGGATTCTTGCAAGCACCACTCTGCCCTTTTGCTTTGGCACTCGAAGGCTTCTTGCAGAAAACCACTGTGCCATGTGCTCAGGAGGGACCAGCTAAACCCATCAGTGGTAACAGACCTGTGGTAACCGTGGGACCAAGCAAAACATTGTCCCTCCTCCACTGTGAGCTTTGTCCGCTCAGTTGTCTGCACTAGAACCTTAATTAAGTCAGGTACAGCTGCAGGAGTAAAAGCACCAAATCAGCAACTCCCCTTTGCCACCAAGCACTTCCCAGCACAGAGCAACAAGTGTGGGAGGCAAGAGAAAAGAAACCAAAACAATTATTTTTAGTAATGATTTTTTTAGGTGGTATGACCCCACTGCCCAGAACAGGAAAGTGATCAACACCACCATCTCCAGCAGCCGAGGCTGGGTCTCTCTAATGCATGTGCTAAAGCTTCAGTAGGAGATGCCAAAACCAGGAGGTAAATTTCTTTGGGCAATGCTGGGAACAAATATAATTAGGTGACTGGAATAGGCACTTTTGGACCTAAATTGCACAAAACCATGAAAATTCTCAAGCATTCACTTGAGCATGTGCTGAAACACTTTGCTCAATAGTTCTAATTTAGACAGATACAGGACTAACACTATTTAAACATCTTTTAGAAATGAGTAATAACTCATTTCTTTTTAGTTGTCTAGCTGTACAGCCTAATGAATGAGTTTTGTCCCAAATACATCCACATCCTCATCTGTTCTGTGAATTAATTCTCAAAAGGAGCTTCAGTAGAGGATTTCTTATCTATGCATTCATCAGTTCTAACTCCCTGGTGAGGTTATTTCTGAAGTTTTTAATAAAAAGAGACTTTTGATTCTTGGGGTCATGTTGCAAATTATATCTTCACTAATCTAGCAGAGGTCAAAAAAGAAGTTGGAGCCAAAGAACATCTCTGACTCCTCAGCACACGTGTGTCTCAAGGCTTTTAAAAATACACAGTCCTGCTGTTATAAATAGAGCATTCTTCTCAAAGGTCAAAAGCTTTCAAAGTCCAGGAAAACAACATTTTCTTTCTTTTTATAATTATTATCTGTTTTTTCTCCTCAGAATAAGGGTGCACTAAACTGGGACAGGAGTTGCTCTCGGGGGCAGAATTTCAACCCATCTGTTTTTACACTGTCAGAGAGTTAACACGAGCATCAGTGTCATTTCCTCTGTCAGACACTTCAGCAGTGCAGCACTGAGAACACCAGCCAGACACTAACACAAGAAGAGAATCAGAGCATAAAAAGTCAAGAGTGAAGAGGAACAGTGTTCCACTGAGCCCTCACCAAGGACACGAGCATGGGAAGGTACCATGGTAGGGTAAATCCCGTGCTTGAGGCTGTGATCAGTTCTCTTGCATTAAAAGGTGCTTGAACATGTAGAGAACTGCTCACATGAGTTTGAAGAAGGAAAATCTGCTGAGTAACTGCACAAAGACAGCAAACTGTGTAAAATGAAATCCAAGACGTCAGCTGGTAGTTGAGATGTGACGAGACTCAGGGATTCTCTGAGAAGGTGTTTCTCCACACCATGGGCACGTATTCGCAGCCTCCTGGGCTCTCCAGGTGCAAGAATCCCTCTTCCATCTCCAATACTTGGCCATTTCCTTGGAGATTGATGAAAAGAGCAACCTCAGTCAGTTCTGTAATTGGCCTTACTCGGGAGTGATCTCATACAGCAGCTCATGTCTCTACATGCAGGATCTCTCCTTCCTGGTGAGGTGGAACTCTGCATGGAGACAGCTCTGGTGAATATGGCCCGGGGTTCTGCTTGCAGGGCTGCAGAATGAACAGGGCGATGCATTTGTGTGGTACACAAATCCAGGTGTTATAAAGAAAATTTAGTTCTTCCAGGGATCAGACCTGCAAACAGCAGCTGCAGTGTCCAGAGATTGTTTCAGCTTCCACTCTTGAACAGTCAAGATACAAAGCCTGGTTTGTTTTCGAAACAGTTCATGGAGTTCTGCCATGGGGTTTGGTCATAGTCTCTGAACCCAACCTAAAGTAAGGGAATCCAAATCAGGTAAGAGGTGCCACCTCCTTTTAGGTTACTACCACTTCTCTGTCAGGCGAAGCTTGACATGACTGATGAGGGTGGTGGGATCCTTGAAACAAGAAAAGCCTGTGCACTCTCCCAGAAGAGCAGTATCAGGACACCATGGGTTCACTGAGGGACACGTTACTGTGCTGACCCATTAGTTTACTCGAGGCTTAAAAATGTCTCCTCTGGAGCAGCCTGGGGAGGCTTAACTGCTTTTAGAACCTCAGCTTTTGAGGAGCTGCTCTGCAATGTGATAATGTACAAGCTTTCTTCAAGCTCTTCTGTTCCTGTACTGACACCAGGAGATTAAAAGGGTGTTGAGTGGTGCTGAGCCTCTGGAGGGGTCATTAACATCACGTGCAGTACTGGAGTGGTTTTCACTGGCTCAAACCATCCCACTCTGCTGACAAGCAGGCAGGGGTCAGAGGAAGTTGCTGTGGTCATAGAAACACATCCCTTGGGGTCCATCCTTCCTCTCCTTTCTCCAAGACACGTTGAGGCTCTTGGCCAAGCACAAAGCCATTTTTCCAACATCCCTCCAGTTTCAGTGCCCACCATCACGACTGCTTTGGAAGTGCAGCAGCAGTGCAAGGACTGCATTTGGGGAGCTCTCCTAGCAGAGCCCTTGGCAATGTGTACCACGTGTGAATTGTACCAGTCTCGAGACCAGAGCTCATTATTCATACTCACACCACCTCCTTCCACATGCTCAGACAACTTCCCCCAAAAGCACTGTCAACTTTACACAACCTCAGCAGCTCAGTTGTTTCACAAAAGTTAACACCCAAGGGCAATATGGATGTAACACCTTGAACATTAGGGAAGTGTGAAAGTGAGGTGCTTTTCCCAACCCTCCTCCTGCACCAATTCTGTCCTGGCCAGTCCCTCCAGTGAAAAACTATCTCAGCTGGCCAAGGGAATGGCTCCCAGGCTGAGAGATGGTCCCTGTACTGGAGACAGCAGTGTCCATCCCCAGCACTGCTTTTGCCAAGGGTCACCTCAGTGAAGTGTTTCCCAACTACATTCTTGAACTGGCACAACAGCCATGGCAGCTATGCCACCACCAGGGCCACCAGGCATGGCAGTGGGAAGAGGTGGCATCTGCCTGTTGAGAACCTCAGGAAGCAAAAACTATGAGCAGCCACTACATACAGGTGTGGGGGTGGGAGAAAAACAAGACAGAGCTCAAAAGGACCTGCCAGAGCAAAGCCAGACCTTGTGCCAGAGCAGAGCCAGACCTTCTGCCAGAATATCCCCACAAGCAACTCAGCACATCCCATAGGGCAAGTTTCAGTCTAAGGGCAGGGTGAATCTCACCTTGGCGATTCTGCCCCTCTGCTTCCCTCAGGTGAGACCCCACCTGCAGAGCTGCCCCAGCCCTGGCACCAGCACAGGAAGGACCTGGAGCTGCTGGAGAGAGCCCAGAGGAGGCACCAGGATGATCAGAGGGATGGAGCAGCCCTGCTGGGAGGAAAGGCTGGGAGAGCTGGGATTGTTCACCTGGAGAGGAGAAGGCTTTGGGGTGACCAAATTGCAACCTTCCAATACCTGAAGCAAGCCTATAGGAAAGGTGGAGAGAGACTCTTCGCAAAGGCCTGCAGTGACAGGGCAAGGGGAATGGCTTCAAACTGACAGAGAGTAGGTTTAGGTTAGATATCAGGAAAAAATTATTTCATGTGAGGGTGGTAAGGCCCTGGCACAGGGTGCCCAGAGAAGCTGTGGCTGCCCCATCCCTGGAAGAATCCAAGGCCACGTTGGACGGGGCTGAGAACAACCTGGGATAGTGGAAGGTGGCCCTGCCCATGGCAAGGGGTGGAACAGGATAATCTTTAAGGTCCCTTCCAACCCAAACCCTTTTGGGATTCTGTGACAGTGGTGTCCATCCCCTACCACCCACAAACAGCCTTGACTCTTTCCAAATCTTGTCTCCTCTTCTCAGCACCATGGCACCCAGCTCACAAGGATGTGTGGTACTGTGACATGGGATCAGATAAATCTAGTGGTTAATCCCTCCTTGAGACTTACATATCTGTAGCATTTTCTCTACCAAAAGACTTCCAAAACCACACAGTTTCTCCCTGGCATTATATCCCTTTCAGCAGCCTGACCTTTCTGCATGAGTGAAAAAAAAAATTTGAAAATCCACCTTTCCCCCCCTTTCCAAGCAGCATGTCCAATAGGAGATCAAAGCACACAGTAATTTAGCCCATGGAATAATAAAAGTCAGTGAGAACAGTGTGCTGCTGACAGGGGAGTTGTGCCATGCCACAGTGGGGAGGAAGGTTCAGGCAAGCCAAGAGCTATCCCCTGGAGCTGAAGAGACCAAACAGAGCAGGGAAAGAGGGAGCTCTTGTTTAAGAAAGCTCTAAATTTTAAAGAGGACCCATGGACTAAACCACAAAGCCAGCAGTACGAATATTTACGGGGTCAAACTCAGCAATCCCATACCCCATAAAATTTTCCACAGGCTTTAATAGGTGCTTTGCCTTCTTTATGGTAGAACCCCCTTACCACCATGCCATTCCACGCTGTGGAGTGTGGCTGTCCTCTCCACTGCGTGGACACTGGGCCTTGCATCTGGAGCGGCTTCAACTTTCTGTGCATCAATTCTCCATTCTGAGCTTCCCTCAGACACAGCTTGTGTAGGTGGAAAAGACTTTTGGAATGTCCAGAAGGAGAACAAGAGGAAAACAGAGCGTGCACTGCAGAAAGTGGCAGGCCCAAGGTGATGCTCCTTCTTCTGTTTGCTCAGGAAAACTTTGGTTTGTTCCCAAAAATTGGCCATCATCCAAAATGCAATGAAATGAGAACAGCTACATAAACCCAAACCCTCCCACCATCAAATGGAAAAGAAAATCAAATTGCAGGACAGAGTCACAAATAACTTCCCAGTTCACCAAGATGAGAGCCCAGTGCCCACCTCCAGGAAAGGATTCCTCTCAGCCACGCAGGCTCGCTCTGCATGAACTTCTCGTCTGACAGAGCAGGGAAGGAAGTGACAGCTCCACAGCTGCCAGCCAAGGGCTGATGGGTTAATGATCCACCTTTAATATTACACATGGAAAAAAAGCAAAGTTTTCCTTGGCCTGCCACACATCCCAGGAGATTCGCTGCTGCATCCTTTTCCTTCCTCCTCCAGCCTCCGCTACCGTGGCGCCAAGAACGTGGTGAGTGGAGCAAGCCTGCAGAAACCCTGGGATGACAACCCCTGGCCAAAGGACAAGGATTTGATCAAGTGCTCATCAGCACACATTCCTCAGGCTGCAGAAACAGCTGGGGCTCTCCGAGGCCGCTCTGGGAGCCCTCCCGTCTGGCCGAGGCAAGCAAGGCCTGGTGTGAGGGTTCCCTGCTGCCCCAAAGGGGATGTGGTGGGCTGGAGTACCCCAGAGAGACAACACAACCCCGGCACACGTGCTGCAGGAGGAGCCCAGCCCCACTGCCCTTGTTCTGATGGCAGGGTGGAAGCAGAAACACCCAAACGAAACAAACTCCAAGTTTGGGTCTGACCTTATGATTTGGACAAAGTTGTCTCCTGTTCCTCCCTCACAGGAGGAGAAGAAGGTCCTCAGCACAGCTTCTGAGGCCCCGCCACTGCTCACAGCAGGCACACAGTGATCAGGGTTTGGTTCCTGGCACCTGCCGGGGCCTCTGGTTTTGGATTCAGCAAAAGAAGCAACCAGCCCAAGGCTGAACAAGCCAACCCTCTACTGAGGTTAGAAAACATGAAGCTAACATCTTTTTTTGTCATGCTTTATTTCAGCATTTTTGCACATCTCTGCACTTTGTTGGCTTTGGCAGGTACCTGGAGCCGTAATACTACAAGAGAAGCTGATCTCTTCATGCTCCATTCTGGCAAAACCAATGAGCAGTGGAAACCTCATACAAGTTGCTTCTAATTTTGTGAAGTTTCCAGATCTCAGTCTGGACCAAGAGCTTCTAGTGAGTTTGGATAAACTCTGGATAATCCTCTGAACTCTCAGATGTCTGAGGAAAACAGAGTCAAATATAGTATCTGGGACTTTGAAAGGTGCTTCAGAGTTCAGTGCTCCTGGATCAGCACAAGTATTAGAGATGCAATAACCATTGCATGCCCATGACTTTCATCAAAATTGAAAAAACAAAAAAGAGAAAGGGAAAAAAAAGCCCCCCCACACCTTGTTACTAAACCTATGGGAAAAAAAGGTAACCCCAATTCTCTCATTATATACCAGCCTAAACCTGCAGGGGAGTTCACTAAGGCACACCAGAAAAGTCAAAACAGATTTATCTATCAGGTTTAAAGGAGGAAAAGGATGAATGACAGCTCCTTTTTTAAAAGGGAAAGAAAAGAAACATTAACTCCTGGTGTTAAAATGCTGTAAAACTGGCTTTTGACTCAGCACAGCATAATGCTGCTTGTAAATGGGGTAATTGGTTTGTGTGAGGTCATGAAATGCAGCATGCCTGTTCCTGCCCATGGCCTGAAGCACAGTCAGCTGCAGGAGAGCACAATACTTGCACAGCACAGGTGAGGGTAAAAAGACTCAGGTATCATGCAACTCAATAATCAGGGATAAAATATATTAATAAATTTAAGTGTGTGAAGAGCTGAATATCCGAGAGTTTGGAACTCCCGCAGCCTTGGAGGTGACACCGTGCTTTCTGACCCCATCCCTCGTCAGCAGTGCAGTGATCAGTGCACACTGTCCCCTTCTGCTTTGCCACCTTCCTGGGTCAGAGGTCCTTAGCAGACCCAGACTGCAGCAGAACTGAGCGTGCAGAGAGCAATCCTGTGCTGGAAGTGAGACGAGCAGATGTTGGACGGGTGGCAAAGCACAGAGAATGAAACACACAATGTGGTTCAAACATCCAGACACCGGGAGAGCTGCTGGAATCCCTTCTGTTTATGTTTCCAGACATCTCCATCAAGTAGAGGGTAATTAAACACTACAGCAATTGGGTGATAGAATGATTTATTTTTAAAGCACCCTCACAGCCTGGGGCTTTGGGAAGCACATGGAGACACGAACATTTCTCCAAAGAGGAAAGAGAGCAGAGCACTGCATGGAACCCCGACTGAGGGCAGGCAGAGGTACAGGAAGGAGGAGTGAGCAACAGGCCAGCAAGGAAAAGTGATGCAGCTCCTTATTTCACTGTCAGCTCAGGCTCTTTAATCTTTGCAGGGTTTGTTTATGAGCTCAGAGAGAGAAGGGAGCGGTGCCAAAAAACGTAAAAAGAAAATAAAATTACAGATTTGAATATGAAACATCCCACTTGGAAAGCAAAGTCCAGCACGCAGAGAAGGAATCACAGAGACCATGGCCACAGATCAGTGGACAGAAATGAAAGAGCCAAACCAAGATGGAGGAACCTGCCCAGGGTCACCATGGCAGGTCTGGGGTAGAGGTGAGAGAGGCTTTTCCAAGCTTCTGTCTATTTATCAGCTGCACTTCCCCAAAAATTACTGTTCCCTGGGTTCCCTGGTTTTGAGAGAGAAGAGAGCAAGAGGAAACAGAGAAGTGCTCGATCAAAGGAGAGCTGTGACAAGAGACAAAGGACTTATTCCAAAAGGGAGAAACAACAGGGGCAAAGGCTGCAGGTGGGATACTGAAAGAGGCATTTCTACCTCCACAGTGTTGAAAAGTAAAGGTCCAAAAACACGAATGACATGGGACCATGTGGCTTCAGGAGCTATCTGGTCCCTGGAATCCTTTTCTGGTCTTGCTTGTCCTGAAGCCCTTCCCAGTCAAATCATGGAAGAAGGAAAGCGAGAGCAGCCTGACCATTTGAAATACACAGAGCACCAAAGGCATCCTGTCCTGCCACAAAGGTCAGGAGAGCAGATCCTTGAAGCCAAGGACCATGGGAATTCAGCTTTACATCCAGTCCCGCTTCAGTCCGTTTATTTTACATGTTTATTTAACATCTACATGAATCAAGGCAATATTATTTCATGAAAAAAAAAGAAAAAAAAAAGAAAACTTGGCTTGACTTATTCAAACATTTGGACAAGGAAGGAAGAAAGCCCAGCTCAGGATTTGGCTGGGTGGAAGAATAGGAATATGCAGTTATTACCCTGCTGTCAGTGGTTCAAAACCAGCCCGATTGGAGGAACTGAAGCAATTTTCATCTGGCAGCTGTTGGAGGAACCTCCCTAAAAGGAGTCGTGGCCTCAGCTCAGATCCGAGCAGATAAGAGTCCTGCAAGGACAGGGAGCAAGACAGAGCCTTAATTTTTCCTGGAGAACAAGAGGAACTATACACTTTCTGTAGGTTTGAGTGTCCCAGTGAGAAGGTGTTCACACAGCTCTTTCAGTGCCCATTCCAGACTAAAAGAAAAGTCAGACCTTCACTGAACCTATCCAGACACACCACACTTTTACCTTCCTGGCATCTCCCAAAACTTGTCAGTGCCCAGAATAACAAACACCCGGAGCAAAGGCTGGTTGGGGAAACACTCCTAAGAGCTGGAGAATAATACCAGCAGCACGAGGTCATAAAGTAGAGCTGCCAAGGCATTAAAACAAGGAAGGGTTGTTATTCCCCCCACTCCCCTCCTCTCCTGAGAATAACACTAAACACCAAGGCAGCTGCAGAAGCCATATTTTTCTAGGCAATTCCCAAAGCTGCTACCATGTCTTGCCTTTAAATCAAGGCTGGATGGGTTTTTGGAAGATGTGCTTTTGTCAAATGCAAGTTATTGGGTTCAATAAGGGTTGAAATTCCCTGGCCTGTGCTATACAGGAGGTCACAGCCTGGATGATTTAAAGTCTCTTTTGGTTCCAAAATCTATGGAAAGAGCTATGAAGCCTCCTGCCCTAGAAATAAAAGAATAAACAGCAGCAAATAATAAAATTGTCAAATACGGACAGCTTTCACCCACAGAATAGCTGTGAGCAAAACGAAGGCTCTTTGGCTCTGTTCATTAATCACAAGGATTCAGATTAATTACTGAGGTCTCTTCTCCCACTTTCCAAATGAAACAAGGTTTATGGAGTCACACTGCACACTCACTCCGTCCTAGCCAGTTTTTGAGCCTGTCATCCACATCCAACAAGGAGTGCAGGTCTGGGGTATGAACTTACTTCACTTTTGGCAAAAGGAGGCAAGTGGGTAGAAGGAAAGAGAGCTCGATTGATATCCCCAGTGAAAGAAAGGCAGTAGCACAAAAATCAATCCTTTGCACACCAGGAAAAACCCCTTGGAGCAGGGGAAGAGGTTGGGCCCCCCACCTTGGGGAGGGAAAACCTCTGGCCATACCCTGAGGAACCTACTCCAGCAACATTTCTGACTGGTCTGGATTTTCTGACGTCTAAGGGCGATAGAGCTCACGCTGTAGTTTTAATACAATTAATAAAACTCCAACGAGCCACTAGACACCAATCAACAGTAAACTGAGCTCTAGGAGTTTCAGAACTCACAGAATTACTTTTATTTATGGTTAATAAGCCACAGCATGGATGGCAGAGCTTCAAAGCAGTTCACAAGCCCCTCCATCACACAGCCTGCAGTGTGGATACCACTGGGAGTGTGGATGGGCTGGGGCCAGAGCCCCTGCAGCCCCCTGTGTGCACACTCCTAATGAGCAACAGAGCTTTCTGCAGGGTTTATATAGTCTCCACCAAGACAGGGCCTAATTTAACAGTTTATTCTCTCCATTTTCTTCTGGGGAGCAGATCAGGGGGAGTAAAAACCGCCCCAGTGCCATTTAGAGCTTCCCATGTGTTGGTTATTGTTATAGTTTTACTCTCGTTGCTGAGGCACCCTGTGCAGAAGGCAGAATGTAAAGAATTCCTGCAATGACCTCATCCTCTGGCTGGCAGGCCCTGCTCTCGCTGTGTCCTCGGGTGGAATTCATCATGAATTGGCTTCTGCTTGTGTCCTTGTATATGCAACACCAGTGACATCAGCGTAGCTGTGGGAGCAGTGGTAGCTCACAAGCACTGATTGCAGAGGCCTGAGAAAGCCAAATGGTGATTTATATAAAATACTACATAAATTTCACCCCCACCCCTGTGCCATTTAACACTAAGGCTTAAAATACCTTTTTATTTAGTATAAAATCAGATATACCTTTGCTGTAGTTTCACCTGTTTTAATCAGGGATGACACCACAGTGCATAAAGATTAGTTCTACACGCCTGGAAGATTAGTTTCATCACTGCTTTGACCAAAACCATGTGTCCTCATGACTCCAAGCAAGGACTAAAGACCCCTCTGCAGCCCCCTGGCCAGGACCAAGGTCCCCGTGTGGCTGGCACACGCTGGGCTGTGCTCGGGCAGACCACTGCAGCCGTCAGGGAACCAGGGCTGGGGTTCAAATTAGAAAACAGCAAGAAACTTCCAAGCCAAGAACAACAATACAGCTGGAAACAGTGCAGTGCTTCACACTGAACAAACATGAGATAATTTACCAGAGCACTGGCTCCAGCTCCTTCCCGAGATAGCACTGGCGGCACCTCTGAGCACAGCAGACAGAAGCAGCAGAGGGGAGGGTAGGCAGGGCATGCACAGGGAAATTCAACCAAAATAGCCTTTTGGAGTGAATTAGACTAAACCAAAACAAGGACACAGGGCTTGGAGGTCCCTTTGAGCTTTGTCACTGACTGCAGACACAGTGCACATAACCCAAAGGATGTCAGCACAAGACAGGCACTGGGATAACATGAGGGCAAAAAAAGACAGAGATGTATAAGGACACACACACTGCCCTGTCTCACTGTGCCAGGGTGCTGGACACACCGAGCCTTTGGGAAAAGTGCAGCTCAACAAAGTCATTTCAGCTTGCTGTAAGTCACTCCTGTGTTTAATTTCATCTCAATTTCAATTTGTCCTGGTACCGTTGTTGTACAAAATTTGGCTTGAATATGGGAGGATTCTGAACAAAGCTCTCAAGTGCATTTACAAGTGAAGAATGAAATGCAAACAGAGCTGCCAGTGGTTTCCAGTGTCACAACCCCTGCCCTTTCCTAGCAGCAGTCAGAGGAGTAGCACGAGGCATCAGAAACCTTCAGAGATGGCCCATTTCTTGCTAAACTTCTTTCACCTGCTCTAATGTTCCTCTAAGGATCAGGGAGTTTGGGTACTTATCCTAACCACATCTGAAGGTCTCTCTGTCCACTCACTGGCAATTGCAGTGGGATTACAGCTGAGTTGTTACTCAGTGTAGGTCACTTATCCACACCCCAGCACGGCCAGGCTCAGCTCCCTGCTGCCTGTGCCACCTCCTCTCTCACTCATAAGACCCTTCAGGCACCTCAGGGACAAGTCCCTTACTGCTGGGCTCGTATTTGTGCTCAGTGAAAACAAAATGTCATGAAAAGAATAAAACCCCTACTTTTTCTCCCTACTTGGGAACTTTTGCTTCTTTAACAACTCCTTTATTATTTCACCAAATCACCCATATCTCTTTACAAGTAAATATAAGCTGTCCCTTCACGAGGGGGTGGGGGAAGAGAGGACACTGTTTTCCCTCTGCAGTATCAGTTTTCAGCGTGACACACAGTTCACTGTGGAAAGCAAACAGCCCTAATGAGAGTGGCTGAGCAGTTGCTGCTCCCTGTGTCAGCTACTCGGCTCCCGGGAGCAGCCCCAAGCCCTCAGCGGGGTCAGTGCCGAGGAAATGGGGAGCAGGACATGTCCCACATCCCTTGCAGCTCCCACCATCCCTCCCAGCAGACCCTCCTCGCTGGGGGACAGTGCCTGTGCCAAACCTGCTGAGGCTGCAGCCCAGCTGGGGTCACTGCACCCACTGCTGTGTTTACACCACATCAAAGGGTGGAGAAATGATGCTGCCTGACTGTACATCCAGAGTGATGCAGTGCCAGGGACACAGACAAAGCTGGTTTCTAGCTTTAGATGGTGTTTGGATGAGAGGACAAGGCTGGGGCATTTCATGAAGTACCTCAGGCTGGGTTCAGCCCTTGCAGGGGCTCTTCAGATGCCCCTACACTGAGGAATCAGCATGTCCTAAGGAAGCTGTAAGAGTAGAAACCTGAAATAACTCCACTCACAGAGCTGGGCAAGCAAGCTCTGCAGTCATTTGGAGCATCACTGATCCCACTGACCTCAGTCATGGCATCTGCACCCCATGGACCCTGCTGGGCACTGCAGCACTTTCCCAAAGCATTTTTTCCCTGCTTACCAGAGATAGGTCTGAGCAGGCACTTCCACACACCTCTGAAGGCAGACCCCAAGGCAGACCCTGCTCCAGAGGGCAGAGCTGTAGGTTGCATGGTCCTGCCTCCAGGACCCCCGCAGCCCCAGGGTCCTGGAAGGGTGCAGAGATGGCCATCACCCCCTTTTCCCTCTCAGCAGGAGGATCACAGTTCCTCCTGTCTGTTTGCTCACATGTGCCTTTTCTCAGGCTGCATTTTTCTTCTCACTTTTGACCAGCAACCACCATTTTAATTAGACTCCAACTCTGTTGCAATTATTTCCTTATATATCCTTGCCTTTTATCTGCCTATCAGAGAGCTGTCTATCAGATTTAGGGCACCCCACAAAGCTGCTCCTCAGGCTTTGAGTGTCCCCATTGACTCAGGACAGGATCCCAGGCTGGGGAAACCACCATCAGATCCTCATTCTTCACCCAGCTTTAATTTACTCCTGACACCAGGAGTCCCAAGCTTCTCCTCCTTGCCTTCATTGTGGTCTGCAGCCACCACAGCAGCTCAGCACCAGGGGCTGGGGGCGAATGACACCCGAGGAGCGTTGCCATGGGCGCAGACGATTGTCCCTCTGGGTTCCCATGGCACCGGGCCAGACATGCAGTGGTGATGAGAGGGAAGAATACACACCAGCCGAGCTATTTGTAGCCCATCTAAGCATCTCACAAGTTAAACAGTTCGTCTTTCTTCCCCCTGCTCCCAGCACCCATCGAGCTCAGGGGGCTCCCCCACCCACCCGGGCAGCACTCACAGCGCACAAAAGGCAAAATAATCGTCCTGCCTGACCTGGAGACAAAAATAAAATTCAGCACGGGTGCTCAAGCGTGGCCAAGGGCAGAATTTGGCTCCAGTGAGCTGCCTGCTGGCTGGTTTTCATTTTGCAACTTTTGGCATGAAGTCCTCACCTCGGCCCTTGCTGCGGGCAGGGGTAGGGCAGGGATTTGTGCCCAGGGCTGGGGGGCAGCAGGACCCTCAGAAACCCATGGGGGAATTTCTCCCACCCTGGGAAGAACTCAGGAGGCTTGGGAGGAGGATTTCTCTACACCTCACCTCACAGGCATGGGAAGGGAGGACATGGCAATGGAGGCTCATCCCTCCAGCCAGGGACAAGCATGCATGGGACAACTCCTGTCACCCTCTCCTTTGCAGGCTGGCTTGAACAGAACAGGCCATTTGTCCAGGCTGGGGTGGTTTTCAGAGACAGAGAAGCTTCAATCAGCCTGTCCCCACATGTCACAGGAAGGTTCCCTCGGTCTCCCTCGGCTGTGCCTGCAGACCACTGCTCACCCTGCGGAGATGAGGCTTCATCAGCTGCCAGCACTCAAGTTCTGCAGCATTTGAAACCCACTCTGATGTCTCGTTCTGCTGGTGATGTCAGCCAAAAGATATTTCAGCAGAGGAGGGGAAAGGAGCCCGGCAGAAGCTTATGGTGTGATCGAATCCAGAATAAACTCTGCATACAAATTAAGCATCTTCCTTCTTTAAACTGATGCCCTCCTTCTCCAGGCCCTCAAACTCATATCACATCTCAGATCTCCCCACAAGCAGGGGAAATCAGCAGCTACCCAGTGTGCTGGACATGGTGGTGAGAGCAAGAGGAATTAGTCTCCATAGTACATGAAAAGAATTAGGACTATTTAATCTCCTTTTCCCCTTATCAGTAGTCTCAAATATCCCTTTGAGAGGGAAACACTGTGGAAATTCCTGCAAATCTTCCCTACAGTTAAGGAATTGACAAGATTTTTCAGCTTTTTCTCTCTGTGTTTGAAAAATTACTGCATAAAGGAAACAATCTTTGGGGCACATATAACTCACAACAGGCTGAAACATTATCTTAAACTATTCGTCTGCTTCCTGCTTAAGTAAGCATATTAGGAATGTGTGTATATATTTCTTGGGCAGCTTAAAAATAAAAAGAGAAGAGGTATATAGTCTGTCCTGCTTTTGAGGAGCATGTTGTTTATGTTGTTATAAGCACAGGTCATATTTATAGCTGAACACTCCGTGAAAGTGCAGGCAGGCTGGGAAACATTTGTTAGGTTTAATGATCTTTTATTTAACTGGGGCAGAAAAATGCATCCCTTTGGATTGATTCATGACATGAATTGTATAGAAACCTTCTTCCTTGAGAAAAGAAAAACCTCAAAAGGTCAACCTGACATTTCAGCTTTCTCAAACACCCAGCAGAGATGTTCACAGAGCAAAATTCCCAGCCTGACAAGCTGGATGGGGTTAGGGCAGGGAAAGGATAAACCACAGCTAGAGATACCTTTCAGGACATAAAGCAGAGCCATTCAAATCACCTGGACTGGGAGGGACCCATCCTGCACTGCAGCAGCCCCACTCCACAGCCTGTGAAATGCACCACACTCCTCAAAGCATCCCGAGGCAGAGGCTCCACAGCCTGCACGAAAGGGACTGACACTTCCTTTTGCTGCATGGTATCTCCTCTGTTCTACAAACAGGCTAACCAAGGCCCAGCCTGCCTCTCTGGCCCAGCCACTGAGTCAAAACCAGAGCTGAGAAGAGCTTTTCTCAGCTCCCAGTTGCCTGAGCTGGTGCAGCATCTCGTGGTGCAGAGCAGCAGCTCCTCCTGCAACCCTCGGTCAGGCGTCACCGGGTTTTACAGTCTGCACCTCTCTCCTTGCCGAGGTGCTGCACCTCTGCAGTGCTGCAGAGGCAGCTCAGACCTGGGCCAGCCCTTCCCCAGCAGAGCAGGGGCCCATCACAGCACTGTGCAGCCCGTGCTGAGCTCCCAGCACTGCTCTGGGGCAGAGCATGTGCACACACATGTATGCACTGGGGTTTGCTGCCACAGGGGCCAGGGCTGGCTGAGAACTGCTTTTGTGGTCATGGAGAGGGAATTTCGTGCAGAGACCTGCACCAGAGCACTCCCACGAAGCCAACTGCAGAGCCAGGCCAGCCCAAAGGGACCTGGTGCAGCAGGGGCTCCCTGGCAGCTCTGCCCACACCATGGAGTGACCATCCCTGCAGGGATGGCAGCCAGTGCTCCAGCCAAGCACATCCCTCTGCCTGTGGTTTTCTCTGAGCACACACCAGTCCCGTACAGACCAATTCCACTGTGGGGCTGAGCACTGAACACTCATCAGGTGTCGTACAGCTCAACATAAAACACCCCCCAGTTTTTCCACAGACAGTGGGGTGTTTTGTGGTGGGAGCTCCCAAAGCCCAGGACAGCAAACACCATTAATATTTCCCTTTAGAATCCCAGAATCAGTCATGCTGGAAAAGACCCTTAAGATCATGGAGTCCAACCATTAACCCAGCACTGCCAACCTCCCACCAAGCCGTGTCCCTAAGTGCCACATCCACCTGTCTTTTAAATCCCTCCATGGATGGTGACTCCACCACTTACTGGGCAGCCTGTTCTAATGCTGACAGCCTTTTCTGTGAAGACCTTTTCCCCTAATGACCAATCTAAACCTTCCCTGGAGCAACTTGAGACTGTTTCTTCTTGTCTTATTGCTTGCTGCCTGGGAAAAGACATCAGTGCCACCTCATTAGGACCCTTCAGATAGCCCCCTATTCTCCAAGATAAACAAGCCCAGCTGCCTCAGAGTCTTCTCACATGACTTGTTCTCCAGAGCCTTCACCATTTTCATTGCCCTTCTTTAGACACTCCAAAATCTCTGCTGAAGGTGCCTCAGTTCATCATTGTTCTCCCAAAAGGAACAGCAGGAACACAAGTTTGGTACTTGCTAAAAATGCTGCAGGGGCAGAAAAAGAGGGGATTTGCTTCCAGAGATCACTCAGAAGAGTGGCACCAGAAGGGAGCAAACACTCCTCACTTCTGCTCTCTCTCTCCCAGGGGTGGCTGTTCATCTCCAGCCTCTGAGGTTTGCTTTGTGCCCTGTGAGGGTCTGTAGCACTTGGGGACAAGGACAAAGCCAGCAAAGGGCAGCTGCTCCCTCGCAGAGCTGACTGCCTTCACCCACGTGTTCCCTGCAGCCCTACACCAGGTAAGAGATAACCATGAACCTTTATTTGCTGCTCCTGCCTCTTCCCATCACCCACAGCAGGGCTCTGGGCTAAGGAAAGGCAGGACAGCAAGAATTGCTTCACACTGGCCACGTTCTAGGAAAATCTCAGCATTTCCAATCCTCGGCAAGTCACCAGTTCAAGCAGCATGTAAACAAAACATAAAAACCAAAACAAAGCACTGAGCTACTTTGTCCTTATCTGCCTGAATTCTCCCTTTTATCCTGCAGCTTCAGGGGAAAGAAGCCTACAGGCAAAGGAAAGCTATTCCAAGGTGCCAGTTTCACCCATCACTCTGGCCCTCCCCACAGAGACAGCTTTCACACGATCAAACTGCATCTTTGGAAACCTTCACCCTCTAGGAGGGCAGCCCCAGGGCTCCTGCCCAGGCCTGGCTGCTCTCCAGCCAAGTCAACTTGATTACTCCAGTTAAACCTGTGCTGTGCTAGTTCCCCTCTGAAAATTGTATCAGCTTCTGTTTTCAAAGAATCTAAGAAACAGATAAATGCATTAAAATTCAGCAGTCTTTCCATGAGGAGCTCTATTTACCCCAACCAGGCAAGGTGCAGAGAGCTCTCTGTGCTGCCCCGCTCCCCACGGTGCAGTTGGGGCAGTGGAACATTTTGGTTGGAAACTCCTTTAGTTTTTACAAAAATGAGGTTTGCAGTGCAGGATCTGTTTGCTCATTGGCTGCTGTGTCTCCTAAGCGTTGTTTTTGGACCGACTCTTCATAGGCTGGGGGTGAAGACACTTTTTCCATGGCAGGTAACAGAGAAGTCCCAAAGGGCAGCTCCATGAACCTCCACGTAATGGCAGTGTGAAAATAGGGGCAGGATGAATTTCTGCTGCCTACACAGCAGCATCCAGCCATGGCCAGTGGCTGCAAGAATAAATAGAAGGTTATACCAGAGACACGAGTGCCACTGAGCCTGGTGGGACAATTGTGTGTTTGTCCTTAGGATGAAAGAAGGAAATCAGTTTGGACTGTGGCAAAGCCCAGAAAGCACAGTGGGGAGATTTAATGGGAGTTTAATCACCACTTTTAATGGGATTTGCTACAGGTCCCACAGGGCATAGGAATCATAGAATCATTGAATCATTAAGGCTGGAAAAGACCCTTAAGATCATCAAGTCCAACAATTAACCCAGCACTGCCAAGCCCACAACTAAACCATGTCCCCTAGTGCCACATCTACTCATCTTTTAAATCCCTCCAGAGATAATGACTCCACCGCTTCCCTGGGCAGCCTTTTCCAGGGCTTGACAGCTCTTTCCACGAAGAATTCTTTCCTAACATTGAATCTAAACCTTCTCCAGTGCAGCTTGAGGCCACTTTCTCTCGTTCTATCACTTTTTACCTGGGAAAAGCAAGAGACCAGAGCTCCCTGCCCATCACTCTGGGTTATCACTGCAGGACTCCCTCTACAGCTCCAACAAGGAGCAGCCTCAGGTCCCCATGGCACTTGACCACCTGGTTGTGGTGACCATTTCCAGGTGAGCCTTAGGACAGCTTGAAAGAACCTGTGAGAGGAGAGCTGTTTTAGAAATCAAAATGGTCACTGTTTTTCTCTGTGAAAGATGAACAAATTTCACCATTAAAGAATCAGCTCAGTCCACGTGAAGACCAGGTTGTTGTAACCTTTACCCCTTCTTTGAGCAATTTTTCTCCAGAAGAAGCAGCTGCCAGGCCAATTCAGAGGGATTGCTCTTTCTGAAGGTGGAAAATGCTGGGCATTGTGTCCAGCCTGTGTTTGAAGTGGGAAAAAAGCAACTTTGAATAAGCTTTTGATGGGGCCCATGGCTCTGCTTGACCATAATGTCAGCTTGTAATTAGCAACAGATACCACTTCTGTCACTCCCGATGTTATCATCAGCCGTCTTGCGTTTCAAAGTGAGGAGAGGCATGTAAATTATGGGCAATTTGGTCTCTGAAATGGGTTTTATGGTTTTTTTCTGCTGGGTGATCCAGGATGCCTGGAGTTTGTTACAGAGATTGCTGTTGAGCCGGCAGAGAGGAGCAGGAGGGATGCAATGAACAGTACAGAGCTGCTCCAGCAGACCCCCAGAGGAAACACATCCCCCATGAAGTGGTGGCTCTCACAGGGGCTGTGTGTTTGGAGGGAGGAGGAGAGAAGGTTTGGAAGGAGCCACTGCCCTGCCCCTGGAACGGGGGAGTCTGCAAGGCTCCATTTATACACCGATGAGAGCTGGGTGGGAAGAGGGTGGCTCGTGCCTGGGCAGCCAAGGCAGCCTTATTTCTGTTCAGAATATTGCAAGTATTCAGCTGACTAAGGCTTAGTTGGCCTCAGAACAACTGAGGCAATCTTTTCCCCTCACTGATAGAAAACGTTGCCTTCGATTAAAATTCAGTTTTCAGAGTGAAGGAAAGGCTTGTGTTTCAAAAAAGAGCTTTGAATTTTTGTAAGAAAAACAAAACCCCCAAACTCACATAATTTCCCATTTTGACCAAAAGCAATTTTAACTTTTGGTAGAAAAAAGGGAGCAAAATTTTTTGCTTCTCTTTTGGAGTGGGGTGGAGCAGGGGAAGTCCATCTCTTGAAGCAAGCCCAGTGAGTTTGCCAGATCCCCTGGCACTGCTCTGCAGCTTAACAGATCCCACTGCCAGAGCACTGGCCTAGTATTTGATTTCATCTATTGCTGTCCCAATTACCAAGTGTCCTGTTTCTGCCCTGCTCTGGCCTTCTGCAGAAGGAGTCACATCAGAGCTGCTCTTTGCGAGGGCTCCCCAGGAAATGGGCTAAACCAGAATTTGGCCCCACACTGACTCTGTGGTGTCAAGTTCTCCCCTTTTATTTGCTGGAGGAATTCAAGCATCACTCTGCTGCTCCAATCTTTCTATCTACCACTGGTGAAGAACACAGCCAAAAAGGTTATCTGCTTCAAACAGAAATAGCTCATGTTTAGAAAAGAATTAAAATTTGTTCCCTTTAGAGTTGCAACCACATCCTCAAAGCTGTTAACCTGAAAGTGAACTTCAGATAATAAAACTCTAACCTCACCCCTAGAGAAGAGCCAGCAGTCAGAAGCTACCTTGTGTGCTCTCCCCCTATCTGCCCCATCGATTGCCTGATAGCACAGCTTGTTTTCTTTTTCCGAGGGAAGACAGCTACTAAATCTATGCTCCCCATCCCTCTCGGCACTCTGGGGCTTCTCCACAGCTGCAACGCTTTTCCATCGTCCCTGCTCTCAGTTAAATAAACATTATGACACATACTGATTGCTTTAACAAACTTTACTGTTCCACGTCCTCGGCGAAGCACGGTTATCTTTTTACAGGGAACATTCCTTTCCTGTTGCTATGCCTACTTCAGCACCATCCAGCACGATAGCCAAGACTGCTGAGCAAACCCACAATTTCCAACCACTCCATTTTGCTCGTCTTGAAATAGCTCAGAAGGGGTGTGGGGCCAGACCGCCGGCAGATGTGAGCTGTCAGAGCGCCTCTGCCACAGCTCATCCCAGCAAGGACCCGGCCGTGCTGCTGGAGGCTCAGTGTTGTTGTCTGAAAGCGCCTCGGAGCTAAAAATGTCTTTGTGGAGTGAGGTGGGAGAAGGAAGAGAAGGGTATAGTCATAAATATTCTCCCAGCACAGCAGGGGAAGGTTGGTTTTATCCTCCCCACAAGGCTGCACTCGATGTTCTATAATTTGCAACTAAATTGCAGAATCCAGAAATATTTCTGGCAAATGGTATTTCACAACCATTCATCATCATCGTGCACAGTTTCCTTTGCATGACAACCTGTGTTTTAAAACTCGCAGAGAGAGGGGAAGCTGCCATTTGTTTTGGCCAAGCCAAAATCGCCCTTGGCCCGGGGACCGGCGGTGCTGCGGCTGCTCGCGGTGATAAGCCCGGCAGGGCAGGTCCTGCCAGGTGGGCGCGGGCATCTCCTGTGCCACACGTCACCCAGCGGTTCCAAGAAGTGAGTGCATTTCAGTTTCCCCCCAGCCAGCCCATTTTTCACCTCTGACACAGCAGAGCTATCACCGTGTGGTTGTGCCACTGNTTTAAGACCAAGGAAAAGCATCACCACTTTGTCAATTACTGCCAGGCAGCCCAAAGATGTTAATGGCAAATTTCCCCGAACTCTGTGATTTCACCTTTTTACATGGTGTTTTCACTTTCCCTTGTGCAAATATTTTCTTCTCAACGAAGGACAGGTTGGCTCCTGAGATACCTCAGTTCTCAAAGGTCTGATTGTTTATGTCTGGTGAAGACCCAGATGCTCCAAAATACATCTAGTGTTAGACAACACAGGGACAGGCCAGGGAAGCTGAAGAGGATTTCTGGCAGCTGATCAATTGTAAAAAATAGTTCTTCCTCCAGGCATCAGCCAGAGTATTTTTGGGTCTGCAGGATGTGTGCATGCACTGCCCTCACAGCTCTCCAGGGTGTCAGCAGAGGAAAGGATTGGAAGGAAGCAGATAAATCCCAGCCCGAGCCACTTGCAGTCCGTATTCCAACAGCAAGAACATTGCCAGCTCTGCAAGGGCTGGGGACAGCCCCGTTTCCAGGGCCAGGCCAGCACTCACTCACCCCTTGCTGGGGGATTCACCACCCTGTCCCACCTCTGCACCCAGAGCTACGTCCATCTCATGGGTCCAGCAGCTGCAGGAAGAGGTGCCCCAGGGTCAGGGAGATTCTACACACAGTTGGAGGGGTCACCTTGGGATAAACCCAGCAAGGGGGAAGAGGTTTCCCTGTTCTCCCAAAGGGGGTTGTGCACCATGGCCCTCTGGAGACCCTCCCTGCCCCAAGGGATCCAGCCAGGGCAGCCAACTTCTCCCAAACCCAGGGATGCTTCTGCTGGCAGCCCACCAAGGACTCATCTCCGGCCACAGCAGCACAGCCAGGGCAGCACTCGAAGCCTGCATGGCTCAGGAAGTGAAGGGAGCAGAGAGCTGGACAGGCCCGAGCCCAGGTGGGGAGAGATGGCTGCAGGAATGGAGGAAATGATTCAGAACCTGGAGCTGTGAACAGCACAGGCTGCGTGCCCTGGGTCTGCAATTGGCCTCTCCCAACACAGAGTTGTTAAGGTTTTTTTCCAGGACTCAGACAGGGATTCTTGGAAGCATATCAGGGTTGGGTGTGTGCAGCAGATCCACGTGGAGAAAATCTGTTGTCTGGTGTCTGGAACATCCGCTGAGCGTTTTTCCGTTCACTCTTTGCAGGTTACACAAGCTGAAGATTAAACAGACACATTCCTTGTGTTCATTTATTAAAGCAATAATGCACCTTCACAATAGCAGCAAGCCCTACACCTAGGAGCAGCTCTGTGGGTTATAATGGGAACAAACACTCCTTCCATGGACAAAACATGTCTAAAGGCTTTTCTGGTCCATCAGGACCCATTCTTTGCTGTAATTCCAGTGCTTATTCTCACTGAACTGGTCAAGGTCAGCCACATAGGAAAGGGCTCTGAATTTACCCCTGATCTGGCTCTGAGTTTGACACACAGGAAGGGCTAGATCTGCCCACCTGAGAAATGAATCTATTCCAGACCAGCCTCAAGCCGGTCTGGAATAGATTCCAGACAACACCTCAACACCTCCCTGCCCTTGTGTCCTCTGCCATGGACTGGAAACAGCACCTAAATTAGTGGGAAGGGAGTCTGTTTTCCTGTTTGTGCAAGAACTGACTTCTCTGAAGATTTGCCAGTGGTGGGGCTGGGTTTCAGAAGGATAAAATACTGGTGAGATGAAGGGAAGCATCAGTGAAGGTCAGCAAGTATGTGGGGTTAAATTTCTCCCTGGATTTATGTGAGGTTTGCAGTGTCTGGCTTTCTTAAGCTGCATGATTTCTTGCATTCCTGTGAAACAAGAAGCCAAATTCATACTTGCTCTATGTCCACTCATTTCTCTCCTGAAATTAATTTTGCTCCCTCTGAGGGAGGGCTATGGATGTTTTACCTTTGGCTTCCAGCAGGCTCAGCTTGCTTTGAGCCTGCCTCTGGCTTTGAGCCTGCCTTGTAGTTCTTTCCTTCCAGGGGAAAGAGAACAAAATCAAAATCAGAGCCATCAGACCGCATTTCCAAATGTATCTATTTCCTACCACCTCTTTAGGAAAGAAGCATAGTGAATCTTTACACATGTCCCACAAAAATCTGCAAAAAACAATAGTTTGGTGAAGAAGTGGAGAAAGAAATCTGCAAACTTACCCCAAGATCAAGCAACATATGCGATCCTGTCTCTGAAGAAATGACATTAGGAATCTGGTGAGGAGATGGAACAGGCTGCTTGTTGGATTTTCTATCTGGGAAGCAGCAGGCTGCCAGAGACTCCTGTAAATGGAAGTTCTGGAAGAGAGAGCCCAATCTGTCAAAGGGAAGAAGTGGTGCCAACCAACACCATCGACAGTGGTTGACAGAAGAGCCTTCTCTGGACCATTTGAGAGTTTCTGTCCATTACAGAGGCTCTTGCAAAATCCCTACAAAATCCCAGTTCAGACTCAGCCATTCCAGAAACAATTGAACCACTTCAGAATAGCAAGCAAATACCTAAATAATCCCTCTTGATCCTGGGCCCAGCAACAGGCTGGTGGGAGGGTGCTGAGATCCCAGATGTGCTGGGGTGGGTGCAAAGCCCACTGCTGCAACCATGGCTCTGCTGGAAGGATCCCTTTCCCCTTGGCCAACCCCAGCAGCAGTGTCCCACCAGATGTGCCATGGTCCCCATTCCTGTCCTTGCCCCTGCAGCAGCTCCCCCCTGGCTCTGGGTCAGGGAGCCAAACAGCTCTGTGGTCTTGAGATGGTCTCAGGCTTTGCTAAAGAAAGTGGTTTCACTCCTGTTGAGCCATAACAGTGGGAACAGGACAACACCTGGAGACACAGACCAGAGACACACACGCTTTTGGGGTGCCAGCTACGTGAGTGCCTGTACGTTTTCCAAACGGGGTCTGGATTTTGCAGGAGGCTGCCCTTCTTTTGAGCTCTCTGCTCTGAGAGATCTCTTTTAAGAAAGTTGTCATCCAGTTATGTGACATTTTTACAAGTAAACAACTGCTGCTTAGGAATCAGCTCCAGTCCATCTGCAAAAGCCTGAAAAATGCCAAATTCATGGTTCCAGGAGAATATTATGTCTCAGGGCTCCCACCACCTGATCCAGTAGCAGATCCTCACTCATTTTCCAGCAAGTTATGTTTAATTCTGGCCTCTTAGAGCCAGATTGCTTAGCCCTGAAGCAGGAAGTTTAATACCCCTTTCAGAACACCATTAGCATTAACTATTTTTACTGCATATTCCTGTTATTCGTGTAAGTGGATCCCCTTTGGGCCTGGCTCCAGGCAGCCCCTGAGCAATTGCTCAAGTGACCTCGGTGCGCTCCAAGCCACAGCAAAGAGCTGCTCCCAAAATTCCTGTGAGTGATGCTCACTTAGCAGGAGCTCCACAGCTGGGCTGGTTGGCTTCCCTGAGCACCGGCCCACGGTCACTGGGCACAGCCTCGGAGTGTGACTGCAGAGACCCTGGGGCTGCTGAGCTGGAGGAGAGCGGAGCAGGCGCCGGCATCGACAGCCGGGAGCTGAGCGTGGCCAGGAGGACACACCTGCCATGGCAGCTCTGCTGACCCACAGAATCACACAACCACAGAATGAACCAGGCTGGGAAAGACCTTTGAGATCATCAGGTCCAACCTATGACCTAACAGCTCCTCATCAGCTAAACCCTGGCACTGAGTGCCACGTCCAGGCTTTTCTGAAACACATCCAGGGACTGTGACTCCACCCCCTCCCTGGGCGGACGATTCAGGTGCCCAGTCACTCTTTCTGTGAAGAATTTTTTCCTGATGTCCGACCTAAACCTCCCCTGGTGCAGCTTAAGGCTGTGTCCTCTCATTCTCTGCCTGGGAGCAGAGACCAACCCCCACCTGTCTACAACCTCCTGTCAGGGAGTTGTAGGGAGTGATGAGGTGTCCCCTGAGCCTCCTTTTTCCAGGCTAAACAACCCCAGCGCCCTCAGCTTGTGTTCCAGGCCCTTCACCAGCCTTGTTTCCCTCCTCTGGACCCGGGGCAGATCACCATGTCCCGACACCCTGCAGCCCATCCAGCCCTGCTCCACCCTGCACATGGCTCTGGGAGAGCGAAACCCTCTCTGATTGGGGATTTTTTTGTTGTTGCTGTAGGGCAGCTTGCCAGCCTCCCTGTAATCACTTCAGAAGTGCAAAACAGCCTGATCTGCATCTCTGGTTCACACCTAGTTTTTCAATGATATTCTTGGAGTGAGCCAGATGCTTAATTGAAAAGGATGTTACCTGGTGCCTCTGCAGTGAGGATCAGTGCTAATGCCTTCTCTCATCATATTCTCCTAGTTGTTTTGCATTCAAAGAAATCCTAAAATCTACGCTTGAGATAGAAAAATCTTCTCCCAGGAAGAGCCTTTCAGTCTGGTAATGGCATTTTTTCCTCATCTGCTGTGAATGTCATTGCTGCAACGTTCCCTTTTAGCACTCTGGGCTGTATCTCTGTATTAGGCCAACAAAAATAATAAGTCCTAAAATGAAAACCTCCAGATGATCTTGGCAGAAACAGCACGTCCATCACAAATGGAAATCACATTTGATACTCCACAATGGCAGGAAACTCACCTGGTTTTATTTAGTCTCCATGCAGCTATGTGCTGTTGGCACTTCTCCAGAGTATCTTTTGAGTGGGACTTTTTTTTAAACTCTCAGTTAGTGTCTGTCTCTTCTTATCTAGAACAGCCCTCATGTTTGATTTTCACTGAGGCCCTGTGCTGATTTTTTTTGTTTGTCTACTGTAAAAAGGTATAAGGGAACTCAGCAATTCATGCATTTACAGCTCCGTTCCCACAACAAGGTGCTTAAAATAAAGAAATTGGCTCAGGGTAATTGCTTGATATGAGAAAGATTATACAGGCAATGAACATCTGTATCACAGCTACGGTTGATGGCTCTGAGTGCTGTATCATGTGCCAGGAGTTCCCTGCCAAAAAAAATACTCAGAAAAAAAAAAATTTTCCAGCCCAACATATGCTTATATAAGACTTATCCAGTATGCAAAGAAGCTCAAAAAAAAAAAAAAAAAAAGCAAGGAAAAAAAAAGAAAGAAAGAAAGAAAGAAAGAAAAGGAAAAAGACAAGAGTGTTGAAATAACACAGGAAATTATGCAACTGATACCTGAGCCTGAGCATTGCAGATCCTATCCGGAAACCTCCCTATCTCACAAAGCTTTGGTAAAATAAAACAAGTTATCCTTCTTTTTGAAACTGAGCTTGTTGATACAGAGTCAGATGGAGGTTTTGCATCAACGTGGCCACTGCAGGCCAGAGCAGCAGCGACACGGCCGAGTTTTGTGCTGTCCCCAGCACCGGGGCAGGGTGACTCCCCCCTCGCCCTCCCACTGCATGGAAACCTCCAGGGCTCAGCACACCCGAGGGGCACCTGGACACTGCCTCATCCTCTGCATGGGCTCCAGTTGTCTCTCTGGTCTTAGCATGCAAGCTGCATGGATTAAAGGGAATGGGGAAATAAGTCTGGAATAAAATCAGCTGTGAATTTTTGCCAGAAATTTAAGCTGACCCACAGAAAACTCATTTCTGAGATAAGTTCAAGAACATTTCCCACCTTATTATTTCCATGTTTGTGTTTGACATACAGGAGGGTCACATCCCCTTCTCCTCCAGGAACTTCAGCTTTGGGGGCTCTGTAATCCCCACTCATCCGTTATCCCCAGTTCACCTGGGACTCCCAGAAATTCACTTGGGAACCTGAGGGAAATCCACAGAGCCCACCACCCCCATGGGTGAGCAGGTGAGGGTTATGTGAGCTGCACTTCACTGCTCAGCACAGACAGGAGCCTGGCCGGGACTTGCCCGGGCACAGCACCGGGAGCTCGGCACCTCATCTGCAGACTTGCCATGGGAGATCCCCTTCCCACCTAGCAAAGAAGGAAGAAAAGTTCTCAGGCTCCCTTGTGCTCGGGGGGGCTGCTGACCAGAGGAGCTCTGGTTCTGTTTTGTTTTGGTGAAGAGCTCACCCATCCCATGACCAGCCACCCTTGCTAATGGTTTGTGTCTGCACTAAGGGTCTGGACACCAACAGCAGCTGCAAAGGAAGAGAGAAGCACCAGACATCTCAATCTTGCCAACCAGTTGTGTAGTGAGGGGAAGGGAAGGCAAAGGCAGGACAGGACCAGAACAGTCTCCTTGCCCTGAGTGAAACCCTTGCACGTGTCTCCTGAAAGAACACAACTGCTGCAAAGTGCTTTGATGGGAACCCTCCCATAGCATGGTGTGAAGAAACATTACAGGCTTGGCCTGGAAAGGTTTGATCTGGAGTTCAGTGGAGCTGTTGGGAGTTTCCATCCTAGCTTCAACAAGCCAGAAGCTCACCATGTTCTTGTTTAAGCTTTAGGAAGCCACACATTCAGGGGGAGGCATGCCCCTGCCCCTTGGTCTCTCCCTGCTCCCACACTACCCACCTCACCATTAGGTTGTCCTCTCCCTCTGGTCCAAACACACAGCCCACTTTCTTCCTTGCAGCACAGCTCCCTCCCCACCAGCCCCAGTGGTGAACACATTCACAGAGCCTGGAGGGGTGTGTTTCTCCTCTTGGGATGCAGAGCCCCAGAACTGCCTAAAACCAAATTAATAGCTCAATGTCAGGGAGAGAAACACATCCCCACCGCTGCCTTCCCAGGCCCAAACCCACAGCACCTCATAAACAGCCCCACTGCAGGACCTGGCCATGCCCTTTGGCCCAGTGGGACCTGAGCCCCGTGATCATGAAGGAGCCCTTTGTACCTCTGAAATGCTGTGAGCCTGTGAAACAAAGTTCCAACCATTCCAAACTCCTTGATGCCCCAGAAAGTGAGTGAGCAGAGGGGCTGGGAGAGTTCCTGAGCACGTCTCAGTGGGCAGAAGGAGGACTATCTAATCAGATGTGGATGGAGAACAAATAAAAAACAGCTGCTTCTCACCAGATCTTCTCCCAACTGGAAAAAAAAATGCAAACACATACAAGAACAAGGGAAGAGGCATTGATGAGCTGTTATCTGAATTTATTGCCATCATCGGACCCACAGTGGGGTTTACTTTTTTTTTCTCCCTTTAATTTATAACCCAGTTTCTCATCACATCATGACATCACCCAGGGAGTTAGATTTCATAAACATGCACACACATCTCACTGGAAACAGGATGAACCCCTGGGCCATCCTGGGCTCTATGCAGCATCACCCCAGCAGCGCTCCCCAGGCACCCTCTCTTCCAAGACACTTGATGTGGACACAACAGAGCCACCCACCTTTCAAACTCTGAAGGCAGCTTGGAGGGGATTTTTGTACCACTCCAGTCTAAGGCAGCATTCACCCTCGTGTCCTCTTGCTCCACCCTCACTGCACTTTCCTTCCAAGGGTGCCAGATAGCTCTGCACTCCAGAATGATTTATGCTGTTTTCTTTTGGCAGTACAATATATCAAATCCTTCAGAGACTGGGTGGAACCAGAACTGCCTCCTCCATCACTCAATCCAGGCTCAGGCTGGAGAAGCCAGTGGTCAGCGTGTCCTGACCAACGCGTTCCCTGGTCCGGCATTGGTCCAAGAGCAGCAGTGACCATGTGGATGGCCCAGGAGGGAGCTCTTGGCTTTCCTAAACCTAACATTGGAATGAGAGAGCTGCCATTCATTTGTCTAAATTCTCTGATATTTGGCTGCCTGCAGCTTCCCTTGCTGAGAAATCAGGAAGTGCCACTCTTCACGGTGGTCTCAGCTGAAAGGTCAGGGCCAGATGAGCATGGGGTTTAACTTCCCTCTGCTTTCAGAGGTGGCAAGACAAGCTGCAGCTCAGGGAGGGCACAGGGAAGTGCAGAACACTGTCAGCACAGGCAGTTTAGCTCCAAACTGCTTTTTAAACCAGTTCAGCCAAACCAGTGTGAGACTGGATAGAAACCAGCCTCAAGACCAGCAGCAAGAATGCACAGGCAGGTATTCCATGGATTCACTGGGAATGATTCAGGCTGCTTTCCCAACAGCTTGCCTTGGCTTGATTACCTGTAAAATCAACTCAAATTAATCAAATGTGAAATGGGACAAAAATGAACTTCCCTACCATGTGAAGGCAGGGAGAGAAACACAGCATCTCCCAAGGGGTTCACCTTTCCTTCAGCACAGACCTGTCTGAGCAGGGCTTGTCCTGGGGCTGGACACCAGCAGGGCCAGCTGGTGGCCCCATACAAGTCAACATCTGGTTGCTCCATCCTTCTCTGTGCACCCAGCCTAAAATCCACCTACCCAACTGCTCAGCTCCAGACTGATGTTCTCATGAACCCCCAGGCTCTCTGCAGCAGATTTAACACAGGAGCTCTGGGATAATCTTCTGGAAGAGCAGGAGCAGCTTCCTCCAGCCCATTTGCTGGTTGGGATAATTCTTTCTTTGACTGATGATCAAGAAGCTATTATGTCCTGAGAGGGGAGTGATTTGTTCTATAATGCTCATGGCATTGCTTCAGTGCTTGGCAATTCTGTCTTGTTATCACTGGTGGAGAATTTTACAGGCCACTGACAGACCTTCAAACGCAGCCATTGCTGTGTGGAAAATCCAATTTGCTTTGGAAGTCTCCTGACACAAGGCCTTGTCTTCATGGTCCCTTGGCAAACCATTTTCAGCACATGCATTAGTTCATGACCCTGTGATTTAACGGACATCATTAAATTTTAGCAGAAGAATCCATCACTTTGAAGGAACCCCTAACAAGTGTGTGACCTAAAAGTGAGACCTAATATCCTGGCATCTTCGCACAAAGGGCTCCTTTTCTCTTAACATTTGGCTTATCTCCACGCCACTCCCAGGTCAAGTTCAGCAGTGAGCCCTGGTCATCAGTGCACCATTGAGCTGCTCCAGGAAAAGCAAATTGCATCAAAGCAAAAAATGTAAATGTGCATTTCTTCGCAGCATCCCCCACTGCCAAACAGATAACAAGTTTATGTAGGCACAGGAAAAAAAAATCCCTATTTGAATAGTAATTGTTTGCTTATAAATTAACCCACAGAACTGTGCCACATGCCATAAAACAATTTTACATTACATGGGCTTAAACGGTGGGGCTGGTATAATAAACTCTATGTTGAGTCACCAAATTCCTCACATTCTTTGACTTCCCATTATGTCTCAAATGTCAGATATTTCACTGGGGTAACAAGCAGTAGCAAGGGCTGGGGGTTTGCGTGGGTTTTAATTGTAAAAGCAACATTCTCACAGAGAAGGACAGACAAAGGTTCACAACCCCACTCTGTGGCCTGGGCAGATTGGAAGAGCTTCAAAGGCTCCTTGTCTCCCCATTGGGTTGTTTTGGGGTTTAAGGCCCCTCCAGTCTGGCTGAGGGTCTCAAAGCTGTACAGCACCCCCAGCCCTGGGTCATGGAGCCTCTGCAGGCTGCTGCCTTCTCATGAAAAATGTGTATGAGAGTGGGCTGAGCATGGCTGCAGCCTGGGGAGGCTCCTGGCTTTGGGCAAACCAGCAAATTGCTGCAATAGCCTCACAGCTACTCTCCATTCCAATCGTATTGTCAAAGGCAAAGTAAGTGTTCATCACTTGGAGATTGTTCAGTAAAATCTAGGCTTTATTTACTATAAAACTTCAATGTTTAAAGATTTTAAGATCTTGCGGATTCTCCTCCTCCTTTGTATTGTGGTGCAGAGGAAGCCAGACCTTACTCAGAGAGCATTTATGCTCCATGTGCTTTTGGTTGGTGCTCTGTCTCCAGAGAGCATCAGTGAAGGTGGTGCACCTTCTCCACGAAACCAAGACAAATCTGTAGGCAATTTTGACATAACCTTTCTCCCAAAAATGCAAGTGAGGCTCCAACTTTGTCCATGTCCTTAAACATGGGTGCTTCATGGAGGCAGCTGGCAGAAGCTCAGGAAAAAGCCAGGAGCCCAGACATACCCTGTGATGTTCCAAAACACGTGCATGTGCCTGGATTAAGAGAGGAATTTCCCAGGGCCAACAAAAAGAGCTGGATTTCCCTTCTCTCAGTCTGGAACACAGGTTTGGCTGGTGTTTAACACCGATCCAGGGGTGAAGCAGAGCTCAAGGCCATGGCACATGTGCAGGTTTGTCTCTCACAATGGCAGTGAGAGCACAGGCAGCCCTGGCCCCACGACCCAGCTCCACTCCCAGCTCTGGAGGAGCCCAGCAGCCTGGGGAGCACCTGTGAGACTTTTCCTCTCAGCCACATGGCCCCGTGCCTGCACTTTTCCAATGCTGACAGAAAGAGGTTGAGGGTGAAAAGCGAGCTGGGTGGTTATGACCAGACTCATATCACTCCTCCTGGGATCTCTCCAGTGTGAGCCCACTATGCTCATCCAGGCAGGCTGTGCTTCAGCCCATCTGGCAGGAGCTGGGCTGAGAAGGGAAGGGATCTGGCATCCTGCAGCCACAGAAAATTTAAAAAATATTGGGAGGGTCAGGCTACCATGATTCACTTTTTCTCTACCTCCTCTCTTAAGCAAACAAGGTTGGGAGAAGGGGAGAGAGGCCCCACTGTCTCTCACCCCCATGGCAGGAGCACCCCGAGCTGAGCAAGCCCTGTGCCCCACACTGATTTCAACAAGCCTAGAAAAAACACAAAAAAAGCACAAGGATTTATCATCTATGGTCTCTTCCCAACTATAACCAACAGAAAACATCTGTAGGGGGAAGGAACCGCTCGTTTACCATCCGAAATGTCAGTGAAACCCAAGAGAAAAGGAACCAAATGTAGCAATTACCCAGGGCTCCTCTAGCCCCCTGCAATAATCAAATATAGCTAATTTGCACTGATTCTTTTTTGTGCTGACTCCAGGCATGGAACAAAAAGATCACAAAGGAAAATCACCCCCAATCCTCCAGCCTTTCTCAAAAATTGGGAGCTGAGGCTAACTAACCCCTAGGAGGAAAACACACAGCCAGAAGGGCAGGAGCTTTAAAAAACTGAATTCCTTCAGACAAATGTGAAATACTTGTGTTTCAGCTGGAGCATGAATCAGAGATGATTCTCAGCAATCCCTGATTTAATAACAGTGAGGGCTGGGTGCAGTGGATGCAGCTTTTCCCCCTCCCTCTACCTGCTGAATCCATCTCCAGCTTTTGAGGCTGATTTGGGGCTGGCTGTGGCACCATTAACTCAAACCTAAACAGCCTGCTCCCATCACCGACAGGGAGCCACGGGGTCAACTGGAAACCAGAGAAAATCTGTTTAGTCATTTCTGAAGGCAAAGCAAACCCTGATGATATCACTTACTCGTGCAGACACTCGGTCGGCAGCTTGCTGCCAGAGCACCTGGTCCTGCTGCCTCAAAACGCTGGGAGGGAGCCCCTTACACTTTATTAACCAAACTCACAGGTTTCTTTCTAGAAAAGAAAGAAGTGAAGATGATGTGCAGGACCGTGGGTGCAGGTGGGACCAGCTGACACTGAGCTCTGCCCCAGCAGGGTGGAGCTCAGCCCTCCTTCATCCCCATGGGGTGTTCAGGGAGATGTTCCCACCCATCCCAAGCAGAATCCCCCACTCATCGGGGTTTTTGTGGTGGAGGAACAGCCTCGTCCTCCAGCTGCCTCTCATCAAGGCTGGAGAGCTTCCCCCAGCTCCCTGACCAGCAAATAAACCACTCTAAAGTGAAGATGTTCTCTGCTCAAGGCAAGGAGCAGGAGCTGAGGCCACCAGTGTGGGACCTGCCACCACAGCCAGCCCAGGAACACCGGTGTGGGACCTGCCACCACAGCCAGCCCAAGGACACGGCTGCGGCTCCTGCCACCACCGGCGCCGAGAGCACAC
>VZTH01013403.1:211897-236596 GCA_013397815.1 Aleadryas rufinucha
CCCCGGCCACCGCGCCGGGCCCGAGGCCCCCGGTGTGGCCCCTGCCCCCACAGCCAGCCCAGGGACACCGGTGTGGGACCTGCCACCACAGCAGCCCCTGTGCTTGGATTGCACCTGCAGGTCTGAGCGGGGCTGAGCTCTGGGGGCATGGCCAGCACCACCACCCTGGATGGCTTTAGCAGTAAATAAACAGCACAAACAGAGGGAAAGGGAGGCTCAGAGAGAGGAAACAACTTGTCCCTGAGTCACCGATAGCTAGAAGCAGATTGCAGGTCTCCTCCTCCAGACCTGCTCTGCTTTCCTGCCTGGGAATGTTGTTCTGTGGCTGTATCACCTTCTCCCAGCCTCCCCCCCAAGAACAGTTTCACTCTCCCCTCCTCCCCAGCACTACAGAGCAAGCCCAGGGTTGGTGGTCCAGTAAGAAATGCAAGGAAGGAGGCAACCTCTCTCCTGGGACCAGACTAGGTGGCCCTTTTTTAGGTCATGAGGAAATCAAGGGGAAAAAATGAAAATAAAAAGAGGAGAAAAATATCCATGTCCAAAGCTTGTTTTTTCTCAGCAACTCCAATTGTTTCTGCTTCCTCATAAATCATGTAGGCCAGGGACAACCAATCTGCACAGCATTATTATTGTCTCAATACATTTGTTGAAAGAAAAATAACACTGCGGCTTTGCTGAAGCAGACAGGATCTGCTTTTCCAAAAGGTTTGTTGATATTAGCCCACAGTCTTGTTGGGCTCCATGTATACTCTGGACTGAAAGAGCTTTGCTGCATTCCCATCTCTAAGATACAGAGAGTCACCAAACCTAAATATTACCCCGAGCAGCTGAGACCTCAAAAGGTCTGTCTTTGTTTTTCTCCACACTCTGTTTCCCATTAACTCTTCAGCAGCATTTTTATGCCTTAGACTTGCAGAGCCCAGGGCTGAACTTGGCTCCAGGCTGAACTATCTCACATCCATCTAAACAACAGCAACTTTGCAACCTGCAGGATTTACTCCAGAAGATTTTCCACTGGATGTGAGCAGCACAAGTGCCCCCCTCCAGGGGCCAACTGGGGGCAGCCCAGGCTCTGTTTGGTGGATAAGCAGCGCTTTGGTACGTGGTCATATCAGCAAACACCCCCAGGAAGTGATTCTCAGTCATCCCACATTAAGGAGCTGCAGGTTCTGCTCCCCACCAGCCCAGTCCTCTGCAGCTCCTCACACCCAAAAACATCAGCACATTGTATGGACAGACCACATGCTTAAATATGTTTGAAGAGACCCAGAGGAGGGGCCATCAGCAACCCTGTGCTTGCCCTTGGTGTCCCCAAGAGGAGCAAGAAGCTGGTCTGGGTGCAGAGAGCAATGCTCTGGGGTCAGTGGTGTGCCCTTGCCTGTCCATGCTCCACTTGTGCTGTTGCTTATTTCTGAATGAGAATCAAACAGCCTGGATTTTTCTTTTTTTTCTTTCCATAGCACATGGAAACCAGGAGAGTTCTCCAGCACACCCAAAAGGATCCAGCCAGGCATATTAAGGGCAGCCTCAGCTTCTACGGGGACAAGGACATACTCACCCCACCATGAATTGTGTCTGCAGACTGAGGGCTGTGGGATGCACAGCACAGACCCTCTGAAGGGGCCTTGCAGTGCTTTAGAACGAGGTTACCTGACCCAAAGGAGTCTGATAGGCAAAAATGAAATGTCTGAGTTCTGCTCACCCACAGCCCAGCCTTGTCTGCCAAGAAGGGACACAAAGGGACTCCCAAAAGGCTTTGGGTGAGCACCCACAGGGAGCCCAGGCAGGGCACATCAGCCCAGGTGTGTCTGTCCACACCCACAGCAGAGTGATCCCAGCCTGGAGATGTGGGAAGAGGGGAAACACTGAGGCCAAAGAGCCAACAACAGGGAGTGCTGCCCCGACCAGAGGCGCCCGTCAGCTCTGCACGGGGTGGCAGTCACTGACCATGTCTGTGGCCAGTGAACAGAGTCACAGCAGATCAAATTTGCCCCCTGACACTCCCAGGTGTCAGGCATTCTGATACCTTTGGCTTTGAGGGAAATGATAATTTAATTTTGAAGGCTAAGCTCAGACTACGTGGGGTTTGGAAGCTGAACAACAAACGCAGAGGGGTTTTTCCACCCAGCTTCACTTCTGCTGCCTCTGCAGCAGTTCCCCATAGCCAGGCTGCCTACACAGGGCTTGCTTGACATCATCACCCATTCCCTGCTCCGAGAGGGCCCTCAGCATGAAGGGGGAAGGAAAGGGCATGTGGTGTCACAAGGGAGATAAGGCAGCGAGCCAAAACAACCCCGCAAAGGTGGGCAGACACAGCTGGCCTGACTCAGGGCTGAGCCCATCCCTTCTGAATATCTTCAGAAACAGTGGAAAAAAGCTAGGTGAAATAAAGGCCAGGGTTTAGCTGAGGTTTGGCTACTTTTAAAGATTTTTTTAAGCGTCATCAATGGATTTACTAGGTCCTCTGACCCTCAGG
The DNA here is from genome assembly GCA_013397815.1 of Aleadryas rufinucha. Taxonomy (NCBI): domain Eukaryota; kingdom Metazoa; phylum Chordata; class Aves; order Passeriformes; genus Aleadryas; species Aleadryas rufinucha. Next base: position 214,374 of record VZTH01013403.1, read on the forward strand.
AGCCAGTCCTGCAGTGTTTACACCCATGGCATGAGGAGGCATTTGCAGCCATGGGTCAGTAAAAGGCATTTGAATAGACAAGCCCAGACAGGGGCACATCTCCACAGAGCCTGGCACTCCCTGGCTGAAACCAGTCAGAGTCTGAGCCAGGCCAACCAGCTCTGGTCTTCCTTGCCCAAAATCCACCATTCATCCCCAGCTCTCCAGTACCCACCAGCATTCAGGCTGGGATGTTCCTGTGACACCCCCAAGCACTGACAAAAATTCAGATTAAAACATCCTCTGTGGGATTGAAGAAAACTGTTGCAGGGCAGCAACATTTGTAGGGGATTTTGAAAAACATTTTTTTCCACCCTGGGAAAGACAGAAAGTCGTTTTGCATTTGGGGCACAATAATAGGCAGATAGGATTTCTCTGGAATAAGCAGATTAAGAACAACCCAAGGAGGGTGGTAACACTGCACAGTCAGAAGGAAAAAGCCCAAGGGCAAGGCAAGCTCGGCTCAGCTGCCCCGGACAACCAACACAGGGCTTGAGCTGCAGCCACTGCTGCTTATCAGCAGTGCAATGATTTCATGGTTTTCAGTTTTCAGTCCATGCTGCAATCTGCTCCTGAGATGGGTCTGTGCCTGATTTTCCTGCTCCTTTCAGCCATCGAGGCACAGGCCAACCCCGTTTGGCAGCGCTCTGTCCGGCCCCTCCAGCCCACGGCTCCCGTGCCAAGGACTGACACCTCTCCAAGAAGCACCACCATCCACATCACAGCGAGAGATGTGTTTGTTTGTGTCTCGCTCGAGTCCCCGTTTGTCCTCTCTAAAAACCACGGAGTAATTCAGCCCCAGGGCAGGCTCCGGCCCGGCGACAGCACAGCAGCACAGTGGGGGGTGCCCAAGACCTTCCCCACGCCACTCCCTTTGAAAACACAGCTCTGGGCTGAGGTGACTGAACTGATTTTTTTTAATTATTATTATTATTTTTTCCTCTCCAGGCAAATATAGGCTCTGCACAAACCAGTCTGACTCCAACTCCATTTGGTGCTTCCCAAAGGAACTGGAGGAACCGGTTGGTGATGGGGCAACCCCTCCACAGCCCCCGTGGTGCCGGGGTGGGCACCTGTCCCAGCCCCCCACACCCACAGAGATGGCAGTGACATCCATCCCACCTCAGCCACCTTCATCACCTCTGCCTTTTTTATAAGGAATTTCATCAGGTTCCCATGCAGTCAATATGCCCTTGCCTCTGCATGTGGCAGCAGGGCTCCCCTTCCAGCTGGGCCCAAAGCCCTTCTCCCTCAGCTCATTTCAAGTGGGATAAACGTGTTTATCACAGGAGCAGTCAGGACCAAGCAGGATTCGGCCTCATGGCTCCACTTTCCCACATGGAGAGGAGCTTTTCCTGGAAGCATGAGGAGAGAGCCATTCCCCTTTCAGGACAACATGGAATTGGCAGCAAAGCTGCTGGGCTCAGCATCCCTTTGGCTGCAGCAGGGTCCCACCATCCCAGGCTCCAGGCTAAGAGCTCAATCCTCGTTACTTGCACGAGATGTTCCTCACATCCCAGCCCAGCACTTAAAACCCCACTGGCTGCAGAGGGCAGAGCCAATCTCTGGTGTCCCAGGTGCTGGGACCACCTCCATGGTGTGTTTTCCACCCCAGCAGCTCAGCACAGCCTCACCCAGCCTCCACCAAAGCAGGGAGTGTGTTCTGACACAAGCGTGAGTAGCACCATGAAATAACACCCTGGTAGGACTCTGCCAGCCAAAGGAAGAGCCTCCCTGCCCCAGCCCACCCCTGCATGGGGGGACACAGCAGCAAGAGCAGCACTGCTGCAGCACACATCCACCCCAGGAACGAGCCCAGGCCGAGCAGCACGTGCTCCCCAGCAGGAGCACAAACACACCCAGAAGCAATCCCAAAGCTCTTTCTGAACTTCTTGGCTCTTGCCCCAAGACAGTCAAGGCGTGACTCTCCCAAAACCAAGTAATGCTGACTCCTGCTGCTCTGCTATGGCCTCTGAGCCCCAGGAGATGCCTCTGGTTTTCAGAGAAGCCAGGAAAAGGCAAAGCAGCTGAGTCAGCACCCAGCCCTGGGGAGAAAGCCCTGAGTCAGCTCTGCTTGGAGCACAAGTGGACACTCCTCCTCTCCTCTCCTCTCCCCTCTCAGCACTGCTGGCAGCCCCAGCCGTGCCCTGGCAGCCCCACATCAGCTGCACACACAGAGCACATGAGTGAGGCTTTGCAGGCTGGAGACCTCAAACACAGGAGCAGCTGCTACTGAGGGCCAGTTAACTCCGTGCAAGGAGCGAGGGGTCACCCACAAACCTTCTGGGAAACCTCACAGCAACACAGCACAGAGCAAGGCTCTGAGGAGAGCTGTGGAATGGGTTATAGAGCACCCCTGTCCTGCAGCAGTTCAGCTGAACACACTTCAGCTGGGGAAAGGAGGCAAGTGGGGGCCTGAGCCAAAGTCCCATCAGCAGCAGTCACTGCTGTGCTCTCACTCCTGTGGCTCAGGGCCATGGACAGGCACTCAGCAGCCCAGGAATGGGCTGTCTGTCTCTTCAGAACCCTCCTCTGGACTGGGCCCACCTGAGGCTCTGCAGATCTCCCCACATGCAAAGACTCTGCCACAGCTTCCTCATTTCATTTGGAAGTTCTGCACCTCCTTTGCTGGGCAGAGGGAAAGGAATAACAAATGAGACAATTTTTTTTAAACTAGGTGAGATTGAAATAACTACTGAAAATTGCCCTTTCTTTTGCCGTGCCCCTCCCCAGCACTCTCATAGCTCCAGCTGAGGTTCTCCCTGGATGCTCCTACCCCAGTGTGTGTGAGCAGCCAGGTGCTGGCTGCAGCACCCACCAGGTCCTGGTGCCAGGGGGTGCTGATGGCTGCTGTGTTTCCAGTCTGCCACGAGCATCCCCATCCCCCTTGCTCAGCTCCAGCACAAAGCCTGGGACAACCACTGAGGAAGGACACAAGGCAGAAGCTCCATGTTTCCTGTTCAGCCTTGGCTAGAGATTTCCAAATGCTGATCTGGGGCAAAATCAAGGCATTTGGGTGATGTTGAGATAGGTGGGTGTGACAGTCCAACAAGAACTTCACAGGGCTGGGTTTTTTTCACTGTCATCAGGCATCTCATTTTTGGTAAGGGAGGAGGAAAGGGAGAGGAGGAAGAGGAGGAGGAGGAAGTGAGTGCTCACAGTTATTCAGGGGGTCCCCTCAATGTGTCTCAGTGAAGCTCAGACGTCAAGACTGATGGTGAAGGAGAAAGGATTATCTGGAAAAGGCTCCTTCTTTATCGAGCACCCAGACCACGGCAGAGTAAGGCCAGCTGGTCCTCACTAAAAGGAGTTCAAAGTCAGCTGAAGGGGGCTGCCCCTGCTGCAGAAAGGGGAATCATTTCTGTCAAGCTGGAAAGGGGAAACTCGATTCTTCTCCCTCCCCAGCAGCCCCACTCCTGCAGGCCTGAATCTTGCTGCTGTCAAGACATTTCTTTGCTTTGGCTCTGTATTACTTCTAACCACTCTCAGAGACTCACACATCCCTCCCTCCTGTTGTTTTTCTGGTTTACTTATCAACCAATTTGGTTTTCAATTTGCTGTCTCCTAGAACAGCTGGTCCCAGTATTGCTAACCTTATTTACCATCTAAGCAGCATCTCTGACAAGCATCACCAAGAGACTTTTCCAGTCCCTGAAGTATCGTCTAATTAGGATTACGATGAGCAGGAGAGCTCCTATTGCCTCGGAGGTGTTGCACCACATCAGCTGGTCAGGCTTGGAGCTCATACAAGCCCTATCACACTTCAAAGGCCAGGTATGCAGGAAACACCTGCAGCATTGCACCACGGCACGTCCCTGGCTGCCCAGCCTCCTCCCCGGGCGTGAACGCTCCCGGACGCTCTCGCTGCAGGAGCCAGATCACGTCTCCTGCCTCCTGCCAGGGTGACTCACTTCAAATCACATCCTTCCCCCTCTCAAGCAGCACAGCACCGAGCTCTGTGCTGAAGAAATCACCGATGCTGGTGTTCAAGGTGCAAACAGCTTGGCTATTTAGCTTGAATACCCACAGCATCCTCCCCCAGAGCCCGTGTGCATCCTCGGAGTGAGGAGCAGCTGCTCCACAGAGCACCAGGTCACAGCATGCCCCAGCACAGGGATGGATCAGGGCAGTCCCCTCCTCCACAAAAGGTTGGTCCACGCTGATGGCAAGTACTTTTATGGGGAGAAGAGACCAGCAGTGGGTTGGAGCTAAAGCAACACCTGATGCTTCCCAAATGAAAACTGGGATCACCCCTGGGAGTGGGACAGCAGAGCTGGGAGAAGGTGGCAGCAACAGCAAAGAGTTTGATGAAAAGGTACCTACAAGCACCTCTGATCCTACAGCCAGCTGGCCTGAGGGTGGGCTGGGACACGACCAGGGACAGGCTGTGACAACCACACCTCCCTGCAGCCTGGCCATGCCTCACATGCAAGAGGCAAAGTGTATCAGCATAGCTGGGGGGAAAGTGGGCTGTTCTTCCTGAAGGGGAAGCAAACAGGTGATCTGAGCGTGTTCCTCTGGCCTGGCTGGCAGCAAACCAGGCACAGTGACCCTGCTTCCCTCCATGCAGGCACTGAAGTCGTGGTGTTTGGAGGAGAGATGACCCTATCTCCCCACAGGGTGAAGAAGGACAAGTTTTCCCCCAGGCAAGCAGCATCTGACAGACCTCAAACAGACCCTGCAGACACCCACATGAGTTTCCCAAGCCACCTATTTGTCACCATGGCAGGCTCTGCATGGCTCATACCTGGGAGGTGATTTAGTTCACCAGTGGGCTCATGGAAAATCAGAGGAACAGAGGGTCACCATGGAAATTGTTTTCACCAACAACCCAAACCACACACTTGCCAGCGTTCAGACACAAGAACACAGCTCATGCCTTGTGCCTATTTATGGGTAGTGTTGCCCAACTGGAGGGGGCTCTTACAGAGGCAATTCAAGTTCATTAGTTCTGCTTCCTAAGGAACAGATAAGTCAGTCCTGCTTTTAAGAGGAACTCAATTATGCTAATTAGGTATCAAGAGGAAGCCCTTCATCTTCAGAGAGCTGCAGTGGTAAGAAGAGCAATGCTTTGCAAGCACCTGCTCCACCTCTCTCCTGAGTCACCTTCAGCCAAGGTCTTTCATTAGGTGGCAACGAGCACGTCCTCACATGGCACTGCATCAATATGTCATTTGCTTCTCATTACAGAGTGCAGTCAGCACATGTGAGCAAAGTCATTTTTAATCCATCCTTTCCATCCCTGACTCTGCTGCCAGACAAGCCAAGCTATAATCATGTTTCAAAGACTTAAGGGTGAGCATTTGGGAACTGGATTTTAGGGCAGTTGGTGAAATTCCTCTGTTAACCTCCCTCTGCACAAAGCAGAGCTGGCTACTGGGAGAGGTGGCACCAGCCCCACAGCCAGAGAGAGCCCTGCAGTCACCGAGGCCTGGCTGGGGATGCTGCTCATCAGCCAAGCTCTGGTGCTGCAGAACAGGGGGGGAAGCTGCAAAGCAACACCGTGATGCCACTTCGGTTAAAGAACTGGGCTCTGAGAGAGGATCTTGCTCATGCAGGCACTCCCTCCGAGGCTGTGAAGCTGTGGATGTGCAGCTACTGTCAGTGTGATGTAGCAACTACAGAGCCTCCAACTCTGCAATCGGCAGGGTGTTGTGGAGATGAAGCAGAGCAAAAATCAGCAGCGTGGTGTTTCCTCTCCTGCCAAGGATTTCCAGGCAGCTGGGAATGGGGCTAATACCAGTGGTGGTGGGGGAAGGCACAGCCCTGCTCCTCCTTGGGCAGACAAAGCAGCCACTGGAGTGAAGAGAGGCACTAATTCAGTGTTTGGCTTTGGCTCCGAGAGTGGTGCAAAGAGTATTTTAAAAAAAAAGTCTACAAACAACTTAAACTGCCATAAAAATTGAACTGCAGCCAAAGGTGGAGCTCCAGGGCCAAAGCCTTCCCAACTGTTTGTATTTTGCTTGCACTGTCCTCATAAAATACTGGCTGAACACTTAATTCAGCCTCTTCCCCTTGCTCCCACAGCCTTGCAGAGGAAGATGAGAGTGGGCAGGTTGGAGACAATTCCAGGAACATATTGTTCTTCTCTTCTAATCCTGCCAGCAGTCACTCTGTCCTTGAAAAAGCTCATGAAACACAACAGGAGAGGAGAGGTGAGGTACAGGGCTTCTGAAACGCCCACTCAGCTGTGCTCAGGAGTTATCTCAGTGCTAAATCACTTTTTGAAAAGCCTGAAAAAGGCTGGGTTGAGATCCCCAAAGTGGAAGCAAGGCCACAGAGAGGGGTTGGAGTGAACCATTTTACCCCTCTACTGCTCCCGGCCCATTTCTCTTAAAATTCCAAGTAGGCTGGAGGGAACCTTGGACCACACAGAAAGGGATGCTGGGTTTGGGGCTTTGGGTTACAGGAGGCTGAAAAGCAGCTGGGGTCAAAGAAGCAAATAGGTGGGTGCTAAATGGGGTTTAGAGGTCTTTGCAGAAGTAGTCACAGTGTCCTGGAGCCTCTTAGGATCACCTTAACACAGCTAAAAGAAACTCTTCTTCTCCCACTGGCCCACAGAATGAATCCTGCTGAGAGGAGTTCACAGAAACACTTGCAGAGGGATTTTGGTTTCACTTCAGGCCACTATTTTGGTATTTTAGCCCTGATCAGTGTCATGGGACATCTCCTTACCATCCCTCTCAGAACTTCCTGCACCCACCCACGACCACCCCCTGAGCTGCCCTCCCCAAGCCTCAGAACCAAGGTACACAAAGGAGAGGTGAGGGATGAGGCAGAAAGAGACACTGAGCAGAAACTTTTCATTTAAAGAACCTGATGGCCTCAAATAAAAGTTGGAGCAGGGGAGAGAGTGCTGAAGAATGAACATGGGCAGGAAGTTAAAACCCCTGTGAAGGCACCATCAGTGATGCACTGCAGGCTGTGGGGAACAGCAGGACTGAACAGAGGGGAGAGCTCCTGTACCCTCCTGGGGACACTGCCTGCAGACGTGGCACACCCTGATTGAAGTGATTGTTTTTCACAAGGTGGCCTGGTCCTGTCCCCCAGGACTCACAGGCATGAACATCCACCTCATGCCAAGCTACAGCCAGCACACGTAAAAGCTTCAAGCTGAACACGAAGGGGCAGCCTGCCTTTGGAGCCGGTCCCAAAATAACGCCGCTGGCATCAGAGAGAAGAACACTTAAAGCCTTGCCTGGACACATGTCTAAAAATCTCCAAAAATAGCTCTTGCTTCCCCTTTGAAAAACACTGCGGTTCCCAATGCCTCACAGGAACTCTGGCTCTGCTCAGAGAAGCCACAAAATAAGGGAGCAGCCCAGAAATGATCTTTGAGCACATCTGGACTAGCTGAGATCAGCCTTAGGAAGAAGGGAAAAATAAAGATTTTAAACAGCATGTGTCAAATCCAGGGACCTTTATTTCTCTGGAATGGAAAGAATTTGCCAGCCTGGACAAAAAATTGCAGGCGGCAATTGTACATTCTTTCAAATAAAAAAAAACAACACACACACATAAGAGTTTGGCTCCATAAATTTCTGTCATAAGAAACAACTTTGAATTGTACACCAAGCTTTTTACAAAGCATCAATGTTAAGATGTTTTACCGTGCTCTATCACATTCTTGGCCATTTATACAGAATACACCATACCAAATGCTACATCAGCTTAAGACACTTTTAAAAATTAGTATTAAAAAGATACAAAGGCATCTTGGCTTTCATTTGGGTTTGTTTTTTTTTTATTAAGACATGGGAGTTTTCTTTGTTTGTTTTCCTAAGGAAGTCACTAAAAAAATATAATAACTTAATTCATAAGGACAAGATTGGTTAAAAATCCAGCCTTTCTTGCTTGGCAGCCCTCTGAGCTCGTACCTCTGTTGCCTCCATTAGCCTGTGAGCACCGCAGGCTGTGGGGCTCAGCCTCCAGGTCTGTCCAGCCTCAGTTACCAGGTTTGTTCAGAGTTTCCACTGCAGCCAGGACATATTCCTGGCCAAATGCTAAAAGAGATCTTCAGCCAAACGGGGGGTTTCAATCTGGGCCAATCTCACACGGGTTTAGCCCTTTGTCTTTTGCCTCTTTGTACATCCTTTGGAAGTCTTTAAAACGAGGGGCACAGCCTAACCTGGCCTCCCCAAAGTGCATACGTCCCGTGAAAAGGAAGTCTCCATCTCCTGGCTTCACCCCACACTCGAGCAAGGTCTTTATTTGTCCTCTCCAGTTCCCACTCTCCCCTGTCAGCTGAAAGACTTTGCTCTTCTGCCTGTACAGTTTGTTGACCCCGACGTGAATTACGGATTCTTGCTCTTCTGCCTCGTTCGTTACGTTTTGAATGGAGCCTCTGATCACTGGAAACAGAAAAAGGGTTTAAGGATGAATTACTCAAAAATGCTTGGGAAGACCCTGGTCCAAACTCAGGCCTGTGCAACCAGGGGAACTGACTTCACTACAGCAGCCCAAGTTTTGGTCCTTTATTATTTTGAGATGTAAGATTATCCAGTAACCTTCAGTATATATTTGCATTTTTTAGAGTTTGTATTTGTAATCTGTCCAGCAAAGGGCACCCACATATTAAATTTAAACAGAATAATAATTTCATCAGAAAAATAGCATTAATCATGAAGAAGAATTCTAACAAGAAGATATATGCTAAATTCTCCTTGACAATGTACTTTCTGTTCTTCAGCCATTACAGATACAGCTAGTGTTAATTTCCCTTTTAAAAAGGGAAGCATGGACAATTATTGAAACTTCTGGTCTTTGGTCAAGTCAACCAACACTGTAGGGCAACAAGTAATGGCCTCTCCTAGATGCACCCAAATCCTTGACCTTCTACCATGGTTGCTGTGTCACTCTGTCCACCCTGGGGAGGTGCCAGCTGGGCAGACACTTCTGAGACCCTCAGAACCCTCCGTGTACCCAGCACCCTTGGACCACATTTACTGCTGGTGGAGGTTGCCAAGGGTAAGGAGGTGCCTGTTGGTGTTTGTGGGTGCCACGTTGGCACTGGGAGGAGAGGGACTGGGGAGACAACAACTCACCGAAATCACTAGTGCAGACAGCCAGGAGGACCTCGGTGTCACTGCAGGGTCGGCAGGGAGCTGGGCAGGAAGGGTCAGAATTAGCAAAGGACTAGACAGCAGTTTTAAATAAATACATTTAAATAAATAAACCATTTAAACTAAACAAAAAAGTGACTGACAAACACACACAACATGGGCACAATCAGTCCAAAGATCTGTCTGGCATCTCCACCACCACAAGAAGCGTAGTTAACCCCAGAGCCTCCGTGAGATTTTTGTACCTAAGCAGGGATATGGATCTCTTTACCAATCCTGCTGGGATATGTTGTCCAGCAAACATTGCACACACTCACTGCACTTATGCAAAATACATTTTGGTTCTGGGTGCATCTGCAGGGCGCTCTGCTGTAAATTCACTCAAAAGCTTTCAGATCATGTGCCTTTTATACCCTGATGGCAAAGCTTCTCTCTTACAGTTTCTATCAAGTGTTGTTGGGCCATTTAGTCATCACCACATCAAAGATCCAGGAGGTTACAGAGTGGGGGAGGCAAAGAGGGGAGGAAAAAACCCCAATGCATGTGTTGGAGGGCGTTGAGGCAAAGCGGAAACTCGAGCCCGTATCTGTTTGAGCTCAAGCAGCACAAAGACCATTTCCTGTACTGCTGGAAACATTTGGATATCTGCACTAATCTAATCAATGCAAGAATGTGGCTCCTCTTTGTACTCAGCCAGATATTTCTGAGGAGAAGGTGCTGCAGTTGCAATACAGATGTTTCTATAACACCCCGTTGAGTTCAGGAATTTGCTTATGATCTGGATCTGCCCTGCCTGGTGATGCTCAGTGAGTCTGTCCACAGCAGCACGAGGATCAGAACCTTGTCTGTCACCTGGTGTCATCTCAGCACATCATTCCGAAAAATGGAAACCCTGGATCAGGCACAGACCCCAGCAAAGCAGGGCTCCCACTGGAGATGACTGGACGATGAGATTCTGTCACACAGTCCACCACCAAACTGCAAACTGAAGCTGCCCCGCTTCTCCCCACCCCCAAAAAAGTCAGTTTTTGAACCTCAACATCTGAAAACACTTAGTGACCAGATTCCCAAACAGTCACGGCCTTTCTCTCCCCCCCACCTGCTTCCCAAAGTTTATCCATTGCACTTGAAAGTAGATTTCAGCTTGTTTCCACAACACACAGCTGGTGCCTCCAATGCTCCCTCAGCCCTCCTGTCAGACAGCACAAGCCACTCTCTGACACAAGACATGGCAAATCTCTTACTTTTTCCAAGGACCCAGAAAGGCAGTGATCCAGAAAGAAGGATTATTGAACCAAATCCACCAGATTTGCTCCAGTCAGATGATTCATACACAGTGTAACACGCTGTTTAATAGGATTAAAGGAAATGTAAAATGCACATTTCTGGGCAGGGATATTTGAAGGAATCGTTCAAGGAGCTTAAAAAGCTCCAGAAGAAGAGACAAGGAATAGGCAAAATAGCATCTGGATCAATCACATTTCTGTTTAGTTTGAATGCCTCCAAGGCTTTCAGAAACAAGCCAGCTTCCCCTGCCCTTCTTTCCCCACATGCTATTTCAGCTCTCTTTTTTGGAAAAGTTCAAAAAATGTTTAATATAATGAGAAATGCAGAACCAGATGAAGCCTGGACATAACTGTAATACTAGAATAAATTCAGGCTAAAGACACTTCAAGTTTTAGATTCAAGAGATTTTGATCAGTGATTTTTTTTGATAAAAGCTTCATCTGACAAAGAAAACTGTAATAGAATCACAGAATCATTCAGGTTGGAAAATACCTCTAAGATCCTCGAGTCCAACCATTAACCCAGCACCGCCATGCTCACCACTAACCCCTGTCCCCAGGTGCCATATCCATACAAACACTTCCAGGAATTGTGATTCCACCACTTCCCTGGGCAAGTCTCAGTGTGTCAGTCCCTAAACATCCTACTGTGGAGTTGTTTCATTCGTGGCACCTACCAAATCCATCCAGGGCAAAAGTCCCTCTTCCCCAGCCTCCCTCTGGCCAAATGAGGACCTGACTTAGACCAACCAAATATTGGGAACTTGCAACTCTGCACAAATCCCATGGCATTTTCACATGGACACAGGCTCCAAAACAGAGTACAGATGATGGACGTCCTCTAAACCCACAGCTGGATTTCAGATATTTCCTTCTGCAAAGACCTCGTAATAAAAAGGCATCTCAGCCTTTTTAAGTCCTGGTTTAGGCCAGACATCTCTGTAGTTCATCCAACCCCACCAGAAAATTGAAAACACCGAAATGACTAAGGCATTTCTGTTCTCCAGAGGAGTGCAACACAAGCAACAGCATTAAAGATGAAAAACAAAATGCTTTAAAAGTGGTTCCTTCCATTTAAATAGACTGACACAGTAATAAATCAAATGAACAAATCTCCATGTGTACACAGAATCATTTTAATTGTGGACCCTAGGCAAAATCCTGCAGCCTTTTCAAATACAAAAGGAAATTTAAAATGCTCAGCATTGCTCACACTAGATCATTACTTAAAACCTGCTTCAGGTCCAGCTGACTCATAGCAGCGTGGTGGCATGTGAGCTGCTTTAACAACCATTTTCCACCACCCATCTCTGCAACTCCAGACAGATGAAGACCAAAAATCCTCTTCTGTGGGACAACTCCCACATCTGCATTCACAGAGTATCGAATAGATCTTGCAAGTGGCAAAAACAAGGTATGGAAGCACAGATGGGAAGCAAGTTGTGAAGGATTACTGCTGAGGTAAATGGACCATTAAAAAGCAAATAACATCCACTGGCTACAACCAAAGCCTCATTCCTATAAAAGCCCATAAAAGAAACTAAATCCTTAGGAAGTGGCAATGCCTACACTTTTTTTTGAATCCCAGCCATGAAGGAATCTGTGTGTTTAACACAGAAGTTTGTGACTTCAGCTGCAGTTCAGCACTCATTCCCTTTGGGTTGGGCAGCAGGTGCTCTGCTCCACCCATAGGTCAAAATAACACACACACACCTCAGGTTAGAGCAGGAAGCATCCTTATAACTAAAAACAAAATAAAAACCAACCAAGAAAAGCACTTCACTCGTGCACAGCAGGTGAAGATGTTCATTTTCTGGGGAACTGGGCCTGGTTACTAAACAAGGCAGCTGTGTTGGCCAGATCCTGACTCCCTGGGGATGTCTTGAGGGCTGCCCAGGTTCTCACATCCAAAAGCGAGCCTATGAACTTGCAACAACAACATCGACGTCAGCTGCTCTGATTCCTTTAAACTCGATGAGCCAAAGAGCCTTAATTCATACAGCAGCAGGGGAAAGGTGGGGAAAAAAAAAGATGGAAAAGCAACATTTTATTGAAGTCCTCTAAAGTCCAGATGCCTATAACTCAACTCCACCACCGGTGGCATAAAGCCTGCATTGTGCACGTCGGCCGCCGACTCTCCTGGGAGTGGCCTTTGATGGATTTTGACAGTATCCTGACCTGAAGTAACCTGAGGCAGCCCTCTCCCTCCAACCCCCCAGCCCAGTGCCTCCAAAGGCCTCTCTGTTCACCTCCCCGCAGAGGGAGATGTAATTACATCATTCCTCACGAGCCAGCAGCCATGTCCCAGCTGCTTTGAGCGATTTGCCCTCTGAACCTGGTGTTACTGAGGAGGACGAGGCGATGCTAACAATAGACCGCACTTGTTGGCCAACAGCTTTGTCAGACACGCTGCTGGTCCTCTCCTGGACCTCTCCACAGGGAGGCAGAAACGCCTGGAAAAGGAGAGGGATGTGCCCTGAGGAGATGCCACGAGCCTCAGGTGGTCCCCAGCTCTGCCAGCCCCAGGGAGTTGGGCTGTCCAGACAGGATTTTCCCCAGTACTGTGGATGGATGTGAGTGCCCCTTTAGTGCTGCAGTTTAGCACACTGCCCCAGGAGTGCTGGGTGGGGTCCCTGCCCTCTCTCAGCTCACACACACAGCTCCAGTCCTTCCTCCTTTGGTTTGTGTGCACACAGCCCTTCTTTCCTAGGAAAAGAGGAGGTGGGGGTTCTGGAGGGGCCGTCGCCGAGGATGACAGCTCCCTGCAGGACACACGCAACCGAGACGTGCTGGCTCTGGCTGCAGGCGTCACAGAAACCACATGAAGGGGCCGGGTCTTCTTTTGAAACACTTGTGTTTCAACAGCCACCCATGGGCCTGACTGACCTGACCTTACCCCAAAACCAGCTTCCAACCCACAAGCAAGACGTTTCCTCGGCCTGTCCTGATTTTTCTCAGCGCACTCCACGACCTCCCGGCTGTCGAGAACAGCCGAGGAGCCGCGCTGCAGGGCTCCCCACCATCCCAGCGCCGCGCTCAGTGAGCCCCAGTCCTTCTCCGTCCTGTGGCCCCGGACAGGCTGTGCTGAACACCCACCCCCGTGCCGGCAGCACGCACAGGAAGAGACGCGCTTGAAGCAGAAGTGAAAATGTTTAACACAAAGCAATTGCAGAAAACCACTTCACCGAGGAATACCCTCTGGTTTCGTGAAGGAGCGGGCGCACGCGTGCGGTGAAGGTGTGGATGGTGGGGGAGGAAAACACAGAGCTCTTTATCTGCGCTTCCGTGGCACACATCACCCACACCTCGGTACTTCTGAACAACCCTTTGATGAGCAAGCAGACCTTTTTAAGCATCAAAAGCTACCAAGGAGGTCCAGGCAGGGTTGAAGCGTTATTTTCTGTTAGTTTTAGGTTTAAATCTTTTGATTAAAACAAGTAGCCTTTTCTCTTCAAGACATTCAGATGGGTCTTGCTGCAGCCCAGGCCGATTTAAGCCGAGCCAGGCTGTACTGCAGCACCTCCAGGCACACCCGTGTGGGGCCACAGACCCATCTCCCTCAGCCTGACATCAGCATTCGTTCATTTGGAACAAAGAAACCCACCCACACCTTTCAAATTCTTGCTGGCAGCTCCGTAATTGGCAGCTCTTGCTGGCAGCACCCGTACTGGAAAGGGCATCATAGGATGAGTCTCCTTCCTGGAAACACAGAGCACAGACTTCCGAGAGCAGATTATAAAAATAGAGATGTGGTTTCTCTGATGATGGTGTGTTTCTCCATTACTTTTCAGAGTCCTAAGCAAAAATGATTGTGTCTCAACTGCTTACTGAATCAGTGATTTAGGTGGGAGACAAGAGTTTAGGGGCAAACATCATATGAGGAAGAAAAAAAAATTAAATCTTGCCCTGATCCTGCTTTAACTAATTATAAAGTGAAATAAATCCTCGTAATTATTTCTTCTTAAGTACGCCTGTGCTTCCTCTCTGAAGGGGCATTTTTTCCATGAAGCAAACGTCTCACAGCTCATATCCCAAACAAAGAGATCTGCTACTTTGCAGTGGAGGTGGACAAGAACTTGATAACCACTCTGGTTTACCAGGCTGTGACTAGCCCTTTCCCTTCCTGATACACCTCAACCTTCCTCACCACCTCAGAAAGCTCTTCCTGAGCAAGCCAAAACAACACTCAACCTCAAAACCCTCACAACCCCCACACCGAAACACCACCTAAAACTACATCAGTGCATCTGCACTGTCAGTGCATCTCGCGTTTGAAAGGAACGTGCTGGCTGCGAGCTGAGGCCAGCAGAGCTGCAGCCAGCACACCTGCATTTAACACAATACCTGCAGCCACTGTGAGGGAAAACAGGGCCAGATGACACAGAGCCTCTCCACAGCTGGGCTGGAAATTACTGACACCCTGTCACAACACACAGAGGAGCTCTCTCATCACTCCTTTGTTTTACAAGGTTTTCCTGTCTTTGCATGGGATAGGATTACAGGGCTTTCTGCAAGCACTGCACTTTTTCCAGCATGTCAGTAGGAAAACACCAAGCCAGGGAACAAACAGGAGAGTTGGACTTGCCCTGCTCCCAGCCCTCTGGATCAATAAGCCTCCGATGTGGGACCACAGAATCACAGAACAGCTTGAGATAGAAGGGACCTTAAAGATCATCTCGTTCCCAGCCCCTGCCATGGGCAGGGACACCTTCCACTAGACCAGGTTGCTCCAAGCCCCACCCAACGTGGACTTGGACACTTGCAGGGATGGGGCAGCCACAGCTTTGCCATGCCAGTAACCTCACTATCCTCAGAGTAAAGAATTTCTCCCTAACATCTAATCTAAATCTCTCCTCCTTTAGCTTAGAACTGTTACTCCTTATCTTATCATTATCTGCCCACGCAAAAAGACACTCTCCCTTTTCTTGTCAGCCCCCTTTAAGCACTGGAAGGCCGCAATGAGGTCTCCAAAGGGACTGTGCTTCTCTGATGAATACAAGCTTAATGAGTAACACAGTGAGAGAGTTTAGTGCTCTCTGAAGGCAGAAGTGTTCATCCCCCTTTGCTAGAAAGTTAATTTGAGCCCCTGTGCAGAGCAGAAGAGGCAACTTGGAACAAGGATCATGAGCACAGATACAAAACTCAAAGATTCCCTTCTTACAGCCACAACACAGCCAAGATTTGGTACAGGACAAGGTGCTGATGGAGCAGCTGAAACAACACCACGATGCTGCAATGGACATCCTTCCCTGACCTCTCTGTAGGGAGAAGGAATACTGGTGATTTTATCCCTTCAGAAAAGGAAGTGTCAGTTCCCATTCCTTGCCTTAGCTCATTTCTAACACTCAGTTCAACTTGCACATAGGTACAAGTTTCCAGAAGTAACTTGGAAAATACAGACACTGGCCAAGAACAATTTAAACCTGCAAATAAGTTTAATGAAATGCAGACTTTTGCAGGCGGTGGCATAGACTGTGCCAAGAGAATCGAGTTAATACCACTTCCTTCCTGCAAAGAGAGAATAAAAAAAGCATATTGTAAAACCTCACCATCAGAGATGTGATGACCTTTGTGTTCTGAGAAACGTTAGGACAAGAGATCATAAATCAGAAATTTATCTTTTCACAGAACTGTCTTCCAAGAGGGTATTAAAGTCCCTAAGCACCAAAGATTAACTATTTATGTAAACAGTGTGAGGAAGAGATTTGGTACTAGGCAAGCTCCATTTGCAACAGCTTTCAGACTGAAACTTGGCTCAGCAGATACAGAGCACGTAAGGATCCTTTGGGATTGATGCCTTTTTGCTGCTCCAAGATGCAGCAGCCATTCTAACAAACGAGCTGAAAGGTCAGCTAGAAACACAGCCATTTGTTTAAAATTTAAAACAAAACAAAACGAAAGGAATGAAAAACCCACACAGCAGTTTTTATTTAAGCAGCATTAGACATTGTTAGACTCTACCTCCATGCACGAGTTGCATCAACCCAGGAGAAATGAAGAGAAGTGCCAGAGCTTCAAGACACTTCTTGCTGTCCCTCCTTTTTCTCCTCTGTGGCAAACCCCAGCACTGGGGTGGGCAGAGACAGAGCGGTGACTGGATCAGTGCCAGCTCCCAGCCCAGCTCCTACACTTACCCATTGCATCACAGCTCTATAAAAACCCTCTGATACAGTCAAGTCTGCAATATATTGTGTCCAAAAAGCCCCACTCAGCAGATCAGATGTCCAGTTAAATTCCTCTCTCTGCACTGCAGCAGCAGAGCCCAGCAAACGAGAAGTGTCTCTGCAACCACACCAGCCCACGTTCCTGTGCCAGCAGCACCTGTACACATCTGTGTTATCTTTTTGCTTTCCCCTTCTCCCTCCCTAACTGCAATTAAAGGGGAAAGATGGCAGCAAGATAACTGCTGGGAATTTCTCCTGCTCTACGTGCACAGGACACCACTATAAAGCCATAAAAACGCAGCTCTATTTGTCTATCTCACAGAAAACACCTCTCTCCTTCCTCAAACCTACCCCTACTGCCCAAGGGGGATTAGGAGTGGGAAGCATGAGGAGAAACGAGTTTCTGGAAGTCAGAGGTGCCTCTGGATGGTTGAGGGGCTCCTCTGATCCCCCCTGACCTGCAGCAGAAGGGCTGGGGCAGAGTGTCCCTGGCTGTGACCCCAGGAGAACGTGCCAGCACAGGCAGCTGCAGCACTGCACCCCTGCGCTGCCCACCCGCCACACAGCACCAAAGCAAATGCTTCCCCTGACTCAAAACCTGCCAAGATTTATGGCTGGGCTCATCCCCTCCCAAAATTCACTCTGGAAATATTTCTTCTTTCTTCTAAAGCAAATGTCATGCCAAAGCCTTGTAAAAGCTCGCACGGGTCAGCTCTTAGGAAAACGTGAAGTTTTTGATGTCGTGTTGGGCTTTGTCTCTCACAGTTAACACAGCACTCAGCTGAGATGTCATGCAGTGCTAGCACAGCAGAAAATGAACAAGTAAGGTGTTTTTCACTCCCATGCCCTGGGGAAATTGTGCAGCCAAGCACTTCTCCCTGCCCCTGCCAGAGCTATAGGAGAGGCTGGAGCCAGCACCTACTACCAGGCTGGAAACCTGCCAGGAACACAAAGCCTCCCCTCCCTCCCTCCCCTTCGGTCCGGTCCATTAATGCCTCCTATGGAGCAGAGGAATAGAATTAAGAAACAAGTGGCTGGTTAAAGTTAAACCCTGAAAGTGGAGTAATGACAGATCAAAGATTAAGTGAGTCTTTAAAAAAAATTAAAAAAAAAAAAAGCGTATATGCACTCAGCTCCACACAGGTCCTTCTCCTTCCTGTTTCTAGAAATCAAATTCTTTTTGGTATGTGGGAGAGCTCCGAAGGAAGAAGGCCAGTTTTCATTATAAAACCATGTTTATTTGATCAGCCTACTCTTGAGAAGGGCTGTGGAAGGGCTACATCTACCCAGCGAGAGATCCCCGATGCTGTAACATTGTTCAGTCAGCCTAAAAAAAAGCTACTTCAGATTTTTTCATTTGTAACTGTAAAAGCTGTGAGATATATCACCTCCTCTTACTTAAAAGCACACAGTGCTTGATCCTATTAAGTTCATTCACCAGTTCCACATAGGATTTTTTTTTTTTCTCTCAAATTTCTGATATCCACTTGCAGAGAGAAGAAATTGGAGTAAAGCTACCAGCAGTTCTGGCGGGGCAGAGGTGCCTCCTGTACAAGCAGGAATGATCCTGGGAGGCAGACAGGGCAATGGAATGCCAGACAAGCTCCATGTGCACATCCCAGCACCTCTGATCACTCCAGCTCTCCCAGGGCTTCCATAGAGCAGGGATATGGGCAAACACCAGAGGTGATGCCCATTGCAGGAGTTAATGCTCAAATCCCATAAAGGAGTCAGGAGGTGCCCACACAACTCGTACCAAAAAAATCCTTCCACAAATCTGAACCAGCACCAAAGGTTACCTGGATCACGTTTGTCACAGGGCAGCAGCTTTTCTGACCCAGTATTAAACCTCCCAAGGTCAGACATAACATATCACAGCTTTAGGTCCAGGATAACTTCCAAGTTATCTGTGCAATATTACAGTGAATATTTTCTGGCTTCTAGCACAAATGAAGGCGAAAGAGATTTTTCTGCCCTGCAAATCAAGACTCCAGCACAGGAAAGATTTGGCCCACGTCTCAGTAAGTGGGAAGAGGAATGCAGCTTCCCCGCCCTCTCATCCCTTCTTTAACTACAGCCTCAGGAATTAGCAAACCAAACAGTTTTGCAGAGCAAGCACAGAGCATTATTAAAGACTGCCAAGCAACTGGGCTGGATTGCAGCTCTGTTTGTGGGCCCATCTCTGGCGGTACACAAAGGTCAGCGCAGAGCGCAGCCCCAGCTGCCCGGACAATACACCTGACTGCTTATTGGTTTTGACTGCCCACTGAGTTGAGAAATAAGCTAACGGCATTCGTGGCCAGTCTAGCAAAAATAAGCTATTTTCTTCCCCCTCTCCCCTGCAGCTGTGTATTTATCACCACAGCCCCATTGTCACCTCCTCTGCCTGCTGCAAATCCAGCTCCTGTCCGACAGCATCAAAGGGCAAGCAGGGCCAGAGAAGATGCTGGCAAAGGCATTTTCTTGGGAGAAGGAAAGATTAAATTAGGGCATCCATCCAGTTTTGGTGGGGGCTTTCTTTCAGGTGAAGACTTCTTAGTCCAACGTTTTTCAGACTCAGGTCCCCAAAACATCATCCTTGCTCAATTCAAGATGCTGTAAGAGCGTGTGCATCCCCTGAGCATCAGAACAGCACTTTGAAACAATTCCACACAGGAAAAAAAAAAATCAAAAACTTTGTTCTCAAACTCTCCCACCCAGTCAATCATTCACCACAAACCTGACCACTTCAGGCACATGAATAATTGGAGCAGGTTTCCAGCTTCTCAAAACCTATCCCACACCAGGCACTGTTATACTGCAGCCAGCCTGATCCCGCTAGCTGCTGATCCACGACACGCAGTTCAGTGACACGCCCTCAAAAGCTAGCTTTAAATGGGTTTTTAGCACATCAGGGTTAGGGAATGCTGTTTATATTTTCATGGTTACTTTGTACCAAGTTTGGGATCGTCCATTACTATGGGAAAAACAAAGTTAGTGTGGAAAGACTCCTGCAAGGAGGGGGAGCACACACACAAAAAAACCATTTGAAATACTGTATCCTAAAGCAGGAGTGTCAGAAGGCTCCTTATACAGCCAATAATTAAAGTGTATTATGAGAAACTGCAATAAAGGCCGTTTTCTGATGTTTTTCTCGTAAAACTTGCTTATGACCTTTTAGAGAAAAGCCAAACAAACCATCAAAACTTTAGGTGCACAGGTGAGCCACCCAGCAAGGTGTGCTCAGCCTTATAGAGCAGATCCCTCAACTCTGCTTTGGTGTTTATTATTCACCTGCTGTTTATTATTCATCTCACCTGCAAACTCCAATGGGAGCAATGCAGTATCAGCCTGTTCTGTGCAAATCAGAGTCACAGGATGGTTTGTGATGGAAGGGACCTTACAAACCATCTAGCTCTAAACCCTCGCACCCAAGAGGTGTGAGAGTTTTAACCTGCATGGAACGCAGGGAGGGGCAAAGCACACAGCAAGGCATTTTTCTGATCTGATGGGGTGCATTGGAACAGACCCCACGCAGCACCCAGTGTGCTCTCACTGCCACCCAGCGCAGTGCCAGCATCTCAGGTGGTCACAGTTAGGCAGAACCTGTGCTAAGCATAAAGGTCATGGGGACTTGCAGTTTAAGTGTTCCAAGAGCCTCTTTCCATCACCGGGTGCACTGGAACAGACCCCACGCAGCGGACTTTCAGTTTAAGTGTTCCAAGAGCCTCTTTCCATCACCGGGTGCACTGGAACAGACCCCACGCAGCGGACTTTCAGTTTAAGTGTTCCAAGAGCCTCTTTCCATCACCGGGTGCACTGGAACAGACCCCACGCAGCGGACTTTCAGTTTAAGTGTTCCAAGAGCCTCTTTCCATCACCGGGTGCACTGGAACAGACCCCACGCAGCGGACTTTCAGTTTAAGTGTTCCAAGAGCCTCTTTCCATCACCGGGTGCACTGGAACAGACCCCACGCAGCGGACTTTCAGTTTAAGTGTTCCAAGAGCCTCTTTCCATCACCGGGTGCACTGGAACAGACCCCACGCAGCGGACTTTCAGTTTAAGTGTTCCAAGAGCCTCTTTCCATCACCGGGTGCACTGGAACAGACCCCACGCAGCGGACTTTCAGTTTAAGTGTTCCAAGAGCCTCTTTCCATCACCGGGTGCACTGGAACAGACCCCACGCAGCGGACTTTCAGTTTAAGTGTTCCAAGAGCCTCTTTCCATCACCGGGTGCACTGGAACAGACCCCACGCAGCGGACTTTCAGTTTAAGTGTTCCAAGAGCCTCTTTCCATCACCGGGTGCACTGGAACAGACCCCACGCAGCGGACTTTCAGTTTAAGTGTTCCAAGAGCCTCTTTCCATCACCGGGTGCACTGGAACAGACCCCACGCAGCGGACTTTCAGTTTAAGTGTTCCAAGAGCCTCTTTCCATCACCGGGTGCACTGGAACAGACCCCACGCAGCGGACTTTCAGTTTAAGTGTTCCAAGAGCCTCTTTCCATCACCGGGTGCACTGGAACAGACCCCACGCAGCGGACTTTCAGTTTAAGTGTTCCAAGAGCCTCTTTCCATCACCGGGTGCACTGGAACAGACCCCACGCAGCGGACTTTCAGTTTAAGTGTTCCAAGAGCCTCTTTCCATCACCGGGTGCACTGGAACAGACCCCACGCAGCGGACTTTCAGTTTAAGTGTTCCAAGAGCCTCTTTCCATCACCGGGTGCACTGGAACAGACCCCACGCAGCGGACTTTCAGTTTAAGTGTTCCAAGAGCCTCTTTCCATCACCGGGTGCACTGGAACAGACCCCACGCAGCGGACTTTCAGTTTAAGTGTTCCAAGAGCCTCTTTCCATCACCGGGTGCACTGGAACAGACCCCACGCAGCGGACTTTCAGTTTAAGTGTTCCAAGAGCCTCTTTCCATCACCGGGTGCACTGGAACAGACCCCACGCAGCGGACTTTCAGTTTAAGTGTTCCAAGAGCCTCTTTCCATCACCGGGTGCACTGGAACAGACCCCACGCAGCGGACTTTCAGTTTAAGTGTTCCAAGAGCCTCTTTCCATCACCGGGTGCACTGGAACAGACCCCACGCAGCGGACTTTCAGTTTAAGTGTTCCAAGAGCCTCTTTCCATCACCGGGTGCACTGGAACAGACCCCACGCAGCGGACTTTCAGTTTAAGTGTTCCAAGAGCCTCTTTCCATCACCGGGTGCACTGGAACAGACCCCACGCAGCGGACTTTCAGTTTAAGTGTTCCAAGAGCCTCTTTCCATCACCGGGTGCACTGGAACAGACCCCACGCAGCGGACTTTCAGTTTAAGTGTTCCAAGAGCCTCTTTCCATCACCGGGTGCACTGGAACAGACCCCACGCAGCACCCAGTGTGCTCTCACTGCCACAGCGCAGTGCCAACATCTCAGGTGGTCACAGTTAGGCAGAACCTGTGCTAAGCATAAAGGTCATGGGGACTTTCAGTTTAAGTGTTCCAAGAGCCTCTTTCCATCACCTCTTCTGCCCCCAGCAGCGAGGAGCAGAGTCATGGTTACCCTGCAGAGAGGGCACACCAGGCACGGCCTCCTGCTCGCCAGCCTTGGCACAAAACACCACAAAGTTTCCACTCTGACAAGAAGTGAAAAATACACCAGTGTGAGGATGGTGAAATACTGGAACAGGATGCCCAGAGTAGTGG
>VZTH01013403.1:237135-249555 GCA_013397815.1 Aleadryas rufinucha
TGTAAGAGCGTGTGCATCCCCTGAGCATCAGAACAGCACTTTGAAACAATTCCACACAGGAAAAAAAAAAATCAAAAACTTTGTTCTCAAACTCTCCCACCCAGTCAATCATTCACCACAAACCTGACCACTTCAGGCACATGAATAATTGGAGCAGGTTTCCAGCTTCTCAAAACCTATCCCACTCCAGGCACTGTTATACTGCAGCCAGCCTGATCCCGCTAGCTGCTGATCCACGACACGCAGTTCAGTGACACGCCCTCAAAAGCTAGCTTTAAATGGGTTTTTAGCACATCAGGGTTAGGGAATGCTGTTTATATTTTCATGGTTACTTTGTACCAAGTTTGGGATCGTCCATTACTATGGGAAAAACAAAGTTAGTGTGGAAAGACTCCTGCAAGGAGGGGGAGCACACACACAAAAAAACCATTTGAAATACTGTATCCTAAAGCAGGAGTGTCAGAAGGATCCTTATACAGCCAATAATTAAAGTGTATTATGAGAAACTGCAATAAAGGCCGTTTTCTGATGTTTTTCTCTTAAAACTTGCTTATGACCTTTTAGAGAAAAGGCAAACAAACCATCAACCTTTAGGTGCACAGGTGAGCCATCCAGCAAGGTGTGCTCAGCCTTATAGAGCAGATCCCTCAACTCTGCTTTGGTGTTTATTATTCACCTGCTGTTTATTATTCATCTCACCTGCAAACTCCAATGGGAGCAATGCAGTATCAGCCTGTTCTGTGCAAATCACAGAGTCACAGGATGGTTTGTGATGGAAGGGACCTTACAAACCATCTAGCTCTAAACCCTCACACCCAAGAGGTGTGAGAGTTTTAACCTGCATGGAACGCAGGGAGGGGCAAAGCACACAGCAAGGCATTTTTCTGATCTGATGGGGTGCATTGGAACAGACCCCACGCAGCACCCAGTGTGCTCTCACTGCCACCCAGCGCAGTGCCAGCATCTCAGGTGGTCACAGTTACTCAGGCAGAACCTGTGCTAAGCATAAAGGTCATGGGGACTTTCAGTTTAAGTNCATAAAGGGCATGGGCACTTTCAGTTTAAGTGTTCCAAGAGCCTCTTTCCATCACCTCTTCTGCCCCCAGCAGCGAGGAGCAGAGTCATGGTTACCCTGCAGAGAGGGCACACCAGGCACGGCCTCCTGCTCGCCAGCCTTGGCACAAAACACCACAAAGTTTCCACTCTGACAAGAAGTGAAAAATACACCAGTGTGAGGATGGTGAAATACTGGAACAGGATGCCCAGAGTAGTGGCAGATGCCCTGAACTTGGAAACATTCCAAGCCAGCTTGGACAGGGCTCTGAGCAACGTGGTCTGGTGGAAGGTGTCCCTGCACATTGCAGAGGGTTGGACTGCAGGGACTTCAAAGGTCTCTTGCAATATAAACCACTCTCTGATTCTATGATCTGCTGCTTCAGGTTACAAAGCTAAGCAGCACATCCAGCCTTCAAGAAAGAAAGAAAAAAAAAAAGATTGGATATTTGTGAGGAAGCAGAGGAAAGCATGAGACTGGGAGCCTACACACTGGAATGCCAATAGAGCCCTGGGAGGATACCTGCAGAGACAGGGCAGATTGGTGCCCCACCTCTGCCAAACACACACTGGACTAAAGATCAAAAGTTAAGAAGGGTGTTTTTAAAAGCCATTTGTTAGCAGAAACACTGGTATAGCCCAAATACTTATGAGCTTTCTGAATTCCCAATCTGTTTTCTCAGGACAGTGAATTAACAGCATACAGGAAGTAGCTGAATACTGTTAATACTTGACTGGATTTATCCAGTTTTGCCTTGTTTTTCAGATACCCACCCAAGTGCTCTACCTCCTATGTATTAATATTCTCAGCCAGGTACCCAGCATTAATAAAGAAAACATAAAACAGTTAACAGAACCTGCACTGAGTCTGTAGATGCCATCAAGATAAAGGGGCATTTTTGTTAAAGTTTGACTTCTTTACTACACAAAAGCAGGTGGATAATGAAAGGGCTTTCAATACAGCTCCTGAGCTCTGACAACTGAATTACAGCCATCCCCATGAGTGTGCAATGGAAAAAGCAAACTACACAGCTTGAACAAAGCTGGGCCCAGAGCTTGATGCAACACTCTTGAAACACAGACTTCAGGAAACAAAATACAGGTCCTTTGGTGGGATGGGGAGGAGGATTCACCTTCCTCTCCAAAACTTTTGGCCAAACCTACAGATTCTAGGTTCAGATGAATTGAGCAGAAGCTGAAGCACTCAAAAAGTAAATTACTCTCAAGGGACCTTCACAGTTTTCATAGAAACTTAATGCAAGCAGCCTGCTGTGGTGCAAGGCAGACCTAAACCAGGCACAGCTGAGAAGCTCATGTGGGTCAGCACCTTCAGAAAACTCGTAGGGAGCATTTGGCCAAACAACACTTTTGCCAAAACCTCCATCTACTTGCCAATTTAGCTTATACACAGAGAATTTTCCTCCAGCACAAGCAGAAGAGATTAGAATCAACAGAATTCAACAACTTAAACAAGTTCTGCTGATTCTCCAATGGCCTCAGGCCAAAATGTCACAGTGCCTCAGTTCTTCATTTGGGCAAACACTGAGGCTTCAGAGCACGGCTGCAGAGCATGAGCTGGAGTTAATGGACCATCAGTGTGGATGGGAACGATAGAGGGGTGCAGCCCAAAACATAACCTGAAATCAAAAGCACTTTCAGTCAACCATCACTTTGGATATGAAGAGAGAGCACACCCATCAAGATGCCTGAATTGCCAAGGTGACCCTTCTCAGGAACTACTCCCATTAAATGATGTCAAGCACTGTGGCACGTTTGCCTTCACTCCTCTTCCCATCTTAAGAAACTACAACACTACAGAAATGCACTTTTTTTGACTGTTACTATCACGGTAAAAAACTTTCCATACCAGATCTCAGCAACCTGAATTAAAATCGATCAGTATAGTACAAATTCTTCCTGCAGTTAGGAGAATCTTGAGAGAATGTGGTAAGGCAGAGTCAGAGCCAAGAAAAGAGTTAAGTCCCCAAAATGTATAAAACTGTTAAGACTGCCCTGTCTCATTCAACCTTTCCAAAAAAAGGAAAGGCCAATTCAGAACCTGCATATGTTTTCTACTGAATTATTTGCTAGACTCTGATTAAGTGGGAAAGAATGGCTGTAAACTAATAAAACTTGAGGATTTCTAATTAAACCACAGGCACCCTGCCAAGCATTGTTGATTTGTTGATGCACCCTGCAATGTCAGGACTCTAAGGACACACCAGGTCATTAAAGTATTAAACAGATGACTTACACCCTTTAATCAGCGCTGGGATGCCAGGTTAGGAAGAGAGAGTAAATTCAAGGGCAGAGTACAACAATTATCACCAGGAAACAAACACAGCACTTAGGGAAAGAGGGGAGAAGTTGTTAGCAAGTAGTTATTGCACAAGGAAAGGGCTGGATTGCTGAGCCCCACACCTGGGTCTTTTATAAGTCATCTCCCCACTCTGAAGTAGTAAGAAAATCATGCAATATTTGAGATTTTCAGCTCTTTGCCATCAGAAGAAGCACTGCAGCTTCCTCTGCCCAGCACATCTCAGACCCCATCTGCAACAGCATCTCACATCTTTGTCACCTCTGCACACCCACTGCCAGCTCTGCTCAATTCTGTCAAACTGCAGCTGAGACAGAGCAGCCTCGTTCTTCCAGAGTGCAGCAGCCAAAAACAGTCAAAACCAGTTTGGGAACAAGGGACAGGAGGAAGGTTGGTGGGAAATGCAGGACCTTAAACCCAGCTTTCAGCTCCTTTAAGGTCAGCACTTGCCTCTGACTTGAGCCTCCTCCCCAGTGAAGAAATCTCCAGTGATTTCAGTGATTGTAAACCCCCCCTCCAAACGAACAGCTCAGTAAAGGGCATTTCTTCCGAGGTTTCACAGAAAAACTAGAAGCAGCTCCAAAAAAAGGAGGTCCACGAACTGCAAAGAGCCTCAAATATATTGCTTTGTGGAAGCCTCACAAGGCAGCTATTTGGCAGTTCCCCCAGACGTACAGATATTTATAGGAAAATAAAAGTGCTCATCTGAGTGAGTAGTGGGAAGAGTCATGCATGGCATTTTCATGGTGTTTTCACCCCGCACAGCCCCTCCCCGGAGTCTGGGGATCCAAAAAAAGGCAAGAGAAATAATTTAAAATACAATAGAGATCCCTAGTTTGCCCTGAAGGCTCTGCTGATGAACTATTAAAAAGCTTCTTCTAGCCAAACAAGACACTTGGAGAACAGAGCAGATTCCCCACCACATTGTTTCATAAGACAGCACTGAAATTCAACCAGTGTCTGTTACAGCTGAAAATACAGCAGTCACTGAAAAAGTGATTTAGTGTGCCTATTAAAGAGGAAGGCTGTAATTGGATTCAGCCCTCAGTTTGACTTCTGAAAGTCTCTGAAAAAGTACTCCCATCAAGCTTTAAAAACTTTCAAGAGTTTATGTGTAAAGGAGAGCATTTAGTTCTGAAAACACAGCAGTTTGTGCTGGCTTGTGATGGTAAAGGATGTCAGCAGCAAGTCCTCAATGCCAGCAAAGCTCAGGAGAAACCCCATCTAACTGCAGACTAAACCCAGCAGTGGTAAGCAGTGTTTGTGTCATATCATTTTACTATATGCAAAAGCAATTCCAGCTTTTTTGGAAAAGAAAAAAGCACAGGACTTTTCTTAGTAAGTTGAAGTGACTTCTCATTAGCCTGTGTCTCCATCCTCACAGCCTGACAGAGAAAGCAGCACTGAATCTGGGAACATTCTCCAAATAACTGATTAAACAATGTATTTAATGTCTTCTGCAATGGAATTTTACTACATAGCTGACATTCTGCACTGCGTATTCATCTTTGCACAAATGATCTTACTGGGAAAGCAGCTCTGCAGAGATACCCCACTTCAACTGCAGCACTTATTTGATGCAGCAGAGCAGCCTGCTTAAAATGCAGAACACCCAATAATAAGCTACCAGTTGTGAGCATGGCAAAAGTAAAGGCAGTGACTTAAAATTTGGAATATTGTGTTTATATTTTTTTGTTTTAATGGCAAAGCTGCCACCTGTCAGTTCCCGAGGTTACTGCATCAGCCCTGAGCCCAGCTCTGCTCAGCTGAGCTGAGTCCAGCTCAGAGCTGCACAAAAGTAAAGCCCCATCCGAGCTGGCGTGACAACATTTAACACTGGCAGGGCTGCACAAGCACACAAACAGACAATCCAGAGCCTGATGTGGAAAGGAGCCAGGGGAGGGGAGAGGATGGAACAAGTTCTGCAATCACTTATCCCAGAGAAGATATCCCTGGAAGATACAGCTGCAGTTTAATTAGTCACACCACAGCTTATCAAGCAGCATCTCAGGCAGAGCATGTGGCATCAGCAGGGCAGAGTCTGGCCAGCCTACATACGGCTCTCGGGCTCCATAGCCTCACTAAACATCGGGTTTGCCCTGGGCTGAGTCATCCCAAGTGTGCTCTGAGGACTCTTCTCGATGCCTTCACCCTAAAGAGCAAAGGCAGCCCACATTTCAAAAGAGAAACCTGGTTGCCACAAATCTGGTTCCCCACTTAAAATACCTAAACCTTGAAACCCTCGAGGCCATTTGAGACAAACTACCCTAAATCTGCTATCCCTTGGGCTATTCTGGAAATCCCCCCTCCTTGGTTTTGGGGGTAAAAGCTAGAGGCAATTGTGAATGGGTAAGATGCATGAACCAGATACCACCTATCTAAAGGGAATTCCCCTTCCTCCCTGTCATCCTCCACAAATGCCAGTTTTTCTTCTCAAACTAATTGCTCAGCACACTTAGGTCCCACCTAGAGCCATTGTTCCAAATGCTATTTAGTGCCAGACTTTACAGGCTTGTAAGATCTTTCACTTTGTCCACTCCTCTTTCCTATAGCTTTTCATTGCAGTAAAGCTCCCCCCTACAAAACTTGCTTTTCATAATGGTTGAGAGAGAAGACAACACTGTCCTGTTAAAGTATTGTCACGGTGTTGAAGAGCTCTGCCACAGCACAGTACTGCTCAGGAGAATGAAGTAAGGAGAGCTGAGGAAGGAACACACCGTTTTCCTTGTTTAAATAAAAAAACAAAAAGAGAAAAAGCAATAATTAGGTCAGCAAGTAGCACTACTTGCAAAGGGGAAAAAAAAAACCACCAAGGAAAAGTAGTGCCTCCTTGTTCAAATGTTTATTATTCAAAACATGCAGCGGGGTCTTAAAAACTGAGTTAAAAAGTAGTTAGAAAAGTGTTACAGCAGGGCTGGGAAGCCCAGTTCAGGCTGGAGTTCAGTGTAGGGTAAAGCCAGCTCCTGCGACACACCCCACCCCTGCAAGGGGAGAACCCTTCACACCGTGGGCCCTCAACAAATCTCTGCAGTTCAGCCCATGCTACCAGCTCCCAAAATACAACAACAAAACAAAAACCAAATCAATTCTTCTGCAATAGTTCTGTTTATAAAACATGTCCTTAAAAGCACACGAAACTCATACCCAGCCACTGTCCCTCTCACTCACTCAGCCATCTGTTATGCATCCAATACAGGACGTGGAAGTATGACAATACTCACCAGAAGCTGTGTGCAAATCAGCTGCTATCCCCTTGCTCATCAGCTCGTACTGGAAGCCTGTAATCTTCCTGCTAATGTCCTGCTGAGGAGTGGCCTCCACAAACAGGCCCCCCTGGTCGTAGCCAAAGCAATACACTCTGCTGGGGCTGCGGTCTCCATCTCGGACCAAGAGTTTCAGTTCTCCAGTTTTTTCCAAATAAATATTTGCTCCTGCAGAGTCTTTGAAGGGCTTTATGCAAACAGTCAAGTGTTTGTAAGAGGCAGGTGAAATATTGGGTCTCAGGTTGACTATGAGTGCTCCCGTGGGGTACATCCACTCTATCGACCCTTCAGAACAGCGGAGGTAGACCTGTTCAACATCCTTCCTGTGAGACTCATGGGTTAAGCCACTGGAGGAAGAAAGAAAGAGAAGGTTAGAGAAATGACAGAGCTAACAGTGTGAATGTCAACCTCAAACCTTCTAGGACACACACCAATGAATGCAGGAAGCCCAGGACACCGCTGGGTGTTGGCCCATCCAGCTCAGCAGCACAGGTCTCTTGCAACACTTCGGCCTTAATATTACGGGACAATTTTAAATCATCCCCCAAAAGAAAATGTCAAACCACTAGTAATAGGCTTCAAAATTAAATAGGATATAAGCACATGATCAAAAGCAATTAAATTACTACAGGCTCAGTTAGTGCCCATCAGCTGAGCTGTGCATATGAGTAAAACACGTACGCTCAAACTCCCTTCCTGGTGGCTCAATCCAGCACGTTCTCCAGCTTCGCAGATCAGACTCCACCTTTTTCCAAGTACTTTGTTCCCTTTCCAAGTCTATATTCCCAATGGATCTGAAACTGGGAGGGATGCCAAGCTCACCCTGTAAACTGCAGCAAAAGCAATGCTCTGTGTGCTACTGATACCCTCTAGCCCAGCTGGGCAGCCCCAGTCTCCACACTGGGAGGCAGGGAGAGGAGAGAAGACACCTCACTC
This sequence comes from Aleadryas rufinucha, assembly GCA_013397815.1. NCBI lineage: Eukaryota > Metazoa > Chordata > Aves > Passeriformes > Aleadryas > Aleadryas rufinucha. The sequence continues at coordinate 244,705 of VZTH01013403.1, forward strand.
CTTAGTCATGGCTGGGGAAGCACTGAACTGTGATGCTTTTTTTTCCTCCACTGCTCCCCAGTATGAGGTTTAAGCTCAGTTTATCACTTTCACTGATGGGCTACAAGCAGACACACAGCTGTGGGCGCTCAGCAAGAAAGAGAACATGTGGCCATTTACTATGGCCAAAAATGAACACCCCAAAAACCATTCCACAGAGACCACAGGGATGGGATAGGAGAGCAGCACAGGGTCCCAGGGCCAGCTGCTAATGAGAGGAGAGCAAACCACCGTGTGTAAGCAGAACGAGCAGTAAATCCCCATGGCTTGTTTGCCCACAGCCTAAGCTGAGGGCAGCTCCAAACAACCCCTGCTGCCTATCACTGATGCTGGATCAACCCCACCAGCTCTTCACCCAGAGTGACTCAAAGCCCTAATACAACACTGCACAGTGCAGGCACTGCAGCTGGAAGAACAAGTTGTGGGAAGCCTGATCTATTGGCTGCAGTATTTGGGCCATTAGGGAAAAACCCTTTGGTCCCAGTCTCGGTCCTGTCACAAACCTATTAAGTGAGTATGAGCAAATCACTTCACCACCAAGCTGGTTTCTCCTCCTACGCTCTGAGCACCTCGTTCCCAAACACAAGCATCTTTTATCCTGAGCCTGTAGAGGACTACCCAAAAACAAACTCTTCATCACCTCATGGGTCTGCCTTGCAAGACTTTAGGGGAGCTTCACGACATTCCCACTTGTGGGCAGATGAATCAAGACAGGGAAAAAATAATTTAAAACGATTAAGTGTCTCGTCTGAGGTTACACAGGAAATCTGTGGCAAAAACCCATATTTTAGTGTAGTGCAAGTGATGACATCAAGTTCTGGTTCCTCAACAGAAACCTCCAAATACACAGTTCCCCATCCCAAAGATATATTCGGGTAATGATCAGGGTCTAAATTCAAGTCAGCACTTAGAAAGTAACTAGAAGCAATGTGTAAAAGGGAAAAAAACAAACCATATGGTTTGCATTTACTGTTGACGTGACTCATTATTGTGAGTGTTGGTGTGACCCACTTGATAGAGGTTACGTGAGGAAGCTCAGAAAGAAAAAAGTCATATTTAAAAACAATAGAGCCTCCAAACATGTGCTTTGGAAGAATCTTGAAAGCCACATCAAGAACACAGATGAGGAGGAAAGAGGGACAAGTTTTTAACCTTTAGTCTCTTGCCCTCAAATTCAGTAGTACTTAACACATTCAGGAAATTTTACTTGCAAAGGGATATTTCAAGTTGACTGTAAATCCACATCTGATCCACAAAATCAGTTTTCACTGCAGCACACACATGATGCCACTCAACAGAAAACACAGGAGTCAGTTTGTGTGCAAGCTGAGGATAAATAAAATTAAACAGTGTAAAGGTTATCCCTCAGCAAAGGGGCAGAAAGTTACCCTCACACATCACTTGTCCCTACTCAAGACATCAAAACAAGCTGCAGAGGTTTTGCATGACTTATGCTGGCACATTCCAGCCTGAGTGCTTAAACAGAAGGAAGACACCAGGGGCAAAACTCTGAACTCATGCAGTGAAACTTCTGTTGCAAGTGATCCCAACAACACCAAGGCAGTGAATTTCTGCCAGAGGAAAAAAAAAAAAGGTACCTTAATTTTGTTCAAACATTCACACTGTTCAAACAGAAAAACAGGGTGGACTCTGAAATTATCTTCTGAAAGCCAATTATATCCCACAGGCAAGAGTGATGCCATTAGACAGATACATCAAGCACAAGTACCTGCACACATTAAGCCTTATAATAAAGGATGACTCAAAAGTTAAGCAGATTTCAAAATACATGTTCACATTATTTAACAGCAACCATCATCATCCAGTAAAACCTGTCGCTTTGCTTTCAGTCAGAATGATTTGTCATCACACTGAGACTGTTTAACACCAGGTTTAGCTCTCACTAGCCACTCATCAGACACACCATGTCCATACAATAAAAGAGACCTGGCAGCCTTTTTACTCTCCCAAACTCATCTGAGTTTTGGTTTTTTGATTATATGGCAAGGACATAGGGCAGGTGTTTCATGGTTGCAGTGGTGGCTGAGCCATCCATCACCCATTTTAAATGTGTGCTGTTTATTGGCACTTACTTCTACAACTACTTCCTCATACCCATCCATGAGGACATCCTGAATCACTGCATCTGTCTCCCTGCTCTTCTCCCTTTCTGGCTTCAGCCATGCCCTTATATTTGCCCTGAAAAACCTGTTACAATACCACAGCAGTGAGCTGCAATGTGGAACAGGTGTTATTTAAAGAAAAAGGGAGCGAGAAGAATATTCACACTATCTACTCCAATTATTTATTTATTCTATTAAAGATGTGCTGAAGAGCCCTAGAAGTACCCATGTCCTCCCTGCACCCTGCAATGAACACAGGGAACTTTTTGCTCCTAACTTGGAGATTTTAATAAGAGATGACAGACTAGAGAACATTAAGAATTCCTCAGAGCATCCACCATACCAAGGGCAAGACTGATGTACAACAGCAGCCAGGTAAGAGCTGAATTCTCTATACTACAACCTACAGCCCAACATGCCAGGCCAGCATATTCTCAGCCTGTCACTGAAACCCTTTTGCCCAAAGCATCAAGAGGTCATTGCAGCACAAAAACCTGAAGTTACAGCAAAAGTAATAACCAGACACGTCATAGGGAAGTTTCTGCTTTGTCCCAGACAAACCTCTCCTGGAAGCTCTCTGACAAGCTATTTATTAAGATGCTATTATGGCCTGTACTTAAATTGCAGGTGTCAAGCTGTGCATTGCATCAGATTTCCCTGGAAGCATGAGGGATATCTATAGGAATCCTAGTGAAGCTCTTCATCCTACTCAGAGGTATAAGCTCATCTCCACAAGCTAATAGGAAAAAAAAAAACATATCCAGGATATTTTGGTTTTAAGACTGTTGTTTTTAATATATGCATGTATATAAAGGTGAGAAAACATCTTGAGGTTTACTACAGAAGATGATATGACTCTCAAATCCACCAGCACAACTTATGAATTCATTGTGGGGAAGAAAGACTACATCTGGCATTCTAGTTCATAACTTTTCCTAACAGTCAAGGTAAAAATCATCACATGACTTCAAAATAGTATATTCCCCATAAAAAACAAGTTCTTTCTAACCCATATAGCTCTTAATATCCACACTGAAATATTTAATTAATTATATTTACTGGTATCTCAAATTACTTTTCTTTTTAACTGCTGTGTTTTAGGACAAATCAGATTATATTGAATGGCCTCACCACTGCCAGCATTTCTGACAACACCTGTTTGCCAGCAGTAAAGCCTGAGTCAGCCGGGGTTACTTTATCCCCTCCCAAGACTCCAGCCCACCTGGACTCTGAAACTCTCACACAAGTCAAACCTCCCAGACTAAACTGTGCTCTTCCTTCCCTGCACATCCAACAGCTTCATCACAAAGCTGTCACCACTTCAGCTCACAGAACAACAGGTGAGTAAATCCAAGCTGGCATCACCAGATTCATCCCAAACTCAGTTACAAGATTTCACTTCCCCTCCCTCAAACATCACCCCCTTAGCTGATACTCAAGGCATTGCTTATTCCAACCCTGCTCAAGTGACATGAGTGGTCACTGCTTGCTCTAAGAAAACAGGACAAAAATAAGAGCCAAACAGGACAGAACTGCAGGGGTTTTTTACTATTCTTCTAAAATACTTCCTGCAGTACCAGGTGGTAAGGTCCAGGTAAGTACCACAGCTGGGATGCTTTGGAATGAAAGCAGGTACAGCATTTTCAGTTTGGGTTTTTTTTTGGTAAAGAGAAACGACACAATTAGGAGTTTGCCAGGGGTTTGATCCCTATCAAGCAGACTCATCTTCAAGTGGATTCACTGCTATTAACGATGCATCAATTATTAAGAAAACTCAAAAAAAAAGCAACAACCAAGCTCTATGTTTCAGACAGTAACAGATAAGAAATCATGATGTTGAAAGTCAATCCTATTGTTTCCCCACTTTGAATCCTCTCTACTCCAGAACATGCCATTGATAAAGGCCAGCCAAACTTTTATGTCAAAGAAAGTCAGATCTGAAGAGCGTATTAGAGTTGAACCATTTTACTCTTCAAGTAAGTCTGACCCAGCAACACTTGCTAGTTGAGCAGAGTTGCTTTTTTAAACCTATAAAGAGAGGAGAAGGTCACAGACCCAACCACACGCGTTAAACATATAACAAGCAATTAAAGGAAAGATAATTTGGGAGATAAACACTTGAGAACTGGAGAGGTTTCTCAACCGGTGCAATTAGAATAAATCAGGAGCGCGGCCGCTGTGCCAGCCCTTGCTCCCAGAGCTCATCACCATCACCATCACCATCACCATCATCTCCGCGGGACGAGTGCCCGGGAGCAGGGAGAGACCCCCGGGGCTGCGGCGCGGCTGAGCGCGGAGTGCGGGACGCGCACGGAGGGGGAGCGCAGGGGAGGGGAGGGAGGACAGGGGACGGGAGCCAGCAGGAGCCCCGGGGAGGGACGCGCTGGCTGCGGCGGGAGCGCTCTGCAGGTGCAGCGCATCCCGGGCCGGTCCCGGCGGGCCGGGAGAGCAGCGCCGGGGCTGCCTCGCTGCTTCCCCGGGCGCGGCCGCCGCCTCCGCCGAGCGCCGGGGCCGCGGCGAAGATGGTCGCGGGGAGAAACTTCTCCGCGGCGGACTTGGCACCGCCCTCCCTCTCCCAGCCCCCCGAACAGCGCCGAGGGGAGCCCAGCCCGCCCCGGCCCCTCAATCCCGCCGAAGGGAGCCCGGCTCGCCCCGGCCCCTCCATCCCTCCCTGCCCCGGGGCCGCCGC